>PYAF01004398.1:1189125-1270885 GCA_007407185.1 Glycine tomentella | reverse complement strand
TTTGTGATTGATTTAAATTTAAACAATATTGCTTAATTTTCCCCATTAAAATAGATGGTCTAAAATGACGTTTGCTTCAATAGTTAATACCAATAAAATATCATTTTTCAGTCACAAAATTAAGTTAATTAACAGTTATTTTAACAATCTTAAAATTAACGAATATTTTTATATAAAGTACCTAAATTTATGTGGCATATAGGTCCTATATAAAATTAATATAAATAACACATTTAAATAATCATTTATTATGGACACTCATTAGACAATATAAAAACCCTTTACACAATTAATAAATAGTCATAACTTAAACTTCTTAGTATGTTATATTAATTCGCTTATTAAACAAAATCCATGTACATGTGCTTATAAACTTATAATACACGAACACCCATCTACTTCAAACACTTAATTAAGAGGGCTTCATTTTTATTCTATTATCTTTTTTTTTATCATATCACATAACCTAACATTACCTTCTTCTGTCTCTTTTTCTTATTAAGTGTCAAATAAAAATTGTGGTATTCACATATCATTTTTTAACTACTTATAGGCTGATATCCCTATTAATCCAGCTAGAGCCGTGTACGCGACGGCTACTTCATGTTGTCAATAAAAAAACATGTTAAAGCGTCTAGTACTTTGACAATGAACTACGGACATTCACTCAATTTTCAACTGATGATGAATTGCTCCTATATAAAAGATGTTTGTGAAGCACTATCAATTTTTTTTTTATATCATATTAAACATGCACTCTTGTGCTCTAACAAATGGTTCATGTTTCATAATGCTTGTTCTACGAATTCCTATTAAAGTATTAGTAATTAGTTTGTTTTTTACACTTACAAATATCATCATGGTACTTGATGAGATCCTGGTGGTGGCGAAATTCCTCCTGAAAAGAGCAACAATTTGGAGGGAAAAAAAAAGGATAAAGCATTCGTTGGTTAGTCTTTATTGAAGTGTTATCGTTACTTTAAGCAAATTAAATATTGAATCGTCAGACCTAAATGGGCTCCAGCAGCGCATAACTATACACTTTACCCTTAGAATGTTGCAAATGAGTAAGCAGATGAATAATATATTAGGGTTTTCATGAACATCGACACGTGATTCCTTGTGAATTGGACCCTCCATGTTCGCTTCTCTAGGATCCTTTGGGTGAATAAAACATCCTTCCAGATTAAGCACACTGCAGATTTTGCCTTTAATTAGCTCATTTTTCCACAGACAAATTTTACAATAAAATAAAAGAAAATAATTATACATGCATATGCATGCTCAGTAGATTTTTGTTTGGACTTTTAAAGAGTTAGCCGTCACACGCTAACGAAGTAGGCACATCTGGGGAAGTTAGTTGGTGAGATTTTGTGATCTAAAGCAATTGTTGTTAAGCAAAAGCCCCAGAAACAGCTTCTGATCGATAATGAATTGGAACTTTGAGATTTTCTAGACAGTAATTTCTTTGAATGTGGTATTGGTTTTGAATTGTCAGTATATATATATATATATAAGAAGGAGCTAGCAAGATGCCACAAATTAAAATCCAACACGACGTTAATCTTGCCTTAATTAAGCACACGTACGGCTGGCATAAAAGTAAAAACAAAAAAACAAAACCTTGCGAAATGCTGAAAGATTGGATTAGATCATTCACGATCCACCTGCCAATTTTGTCGGCCTAACTACTTTGTTATGACGGATCAATGTCCTATTTTGGGACGTTTAAAAGAGCATATATATATATATATATATATAAGATTGTTAACTTTTAGATATATCAATATTACTGTCTAATTCATCTTTTCTTTTCTTTTTCCTTTTCTTGCTTTTAAATTGACGGGGTATGTGTTGGTTCTTGAGTAATTACATTTGCTTTATTTTGGTTCCAAAAAAAATATATCCGTTACTTTAATTTATTCATTTAATTATATAGAAAAATCAAAATCCAGTATTTTTATACACAAATAATAAATTAATGATAAGATTATTAATAATAAACCGAAAGGATTGACACAATAGGATAAGTTCATGTTTCGTTCATATAAGTGAAAATGATTTATTTACATGAAAAACTTGTGTTTGATTTTTCCTATATACAAAATTTCAATGGACCAACAACAGCCACCATCATATTAAAATTAGTTTATAACCCATTAAATTGGTTGGATATCCAAGACGGATCCAAACTAAAATATTAGGGGGACCAACTACAGAAAATAAAAATTCATCTAAACAACTTTATATCATCAATTTTATACAACATATTTATAATTTGATGTTTTAATAAGTTAAATCATATTGATAATCTATCAAAACATAGATTGTCTTTCTTATGTCACAAAAATAATCAACAATTGAGTTTATATTAATTTTTTCAATGTATATCAACAAATAGTTAATAAAAATTCATCTTTCATTTTACTATGAAGCGTGTCTTATCACTAAAATATTAAATAAATATATTTTTCTCTTACTAATATTGGATCTATACTTTGTTACCATCTTAGCTTATAGGATGAGAGTTATTCTCATTTTTATATTGTATTTTGACTTTGTCTCTAATCAATATAAGACTTAAGTTTTTTACAATATTAATAAATTCAATGACAACACTTGTTTATATAAAATTTGAAAAACAGACTCTTTCAATACAAGAAAATACAGTTTAACAATTAGATATCAACAAAGCCAAATAAAAATTGATTATAATAATTAAATTTTAATGAAATATAATATTTAGATAAATTTCTTAAAAAAGATAAATTATTATTGATTTTATAATTTAAAAAATTTAGGAGATAAAAACTTATTATATAATAACTAAAATTTGATAAAATATAAATAAGATTTTTATAAAAAAATATTACTATTGATTTTATAATTAAAAGAGTTAAGAAATCAAAATTAATTATACAATAATTTAAATTTAAATAAATATATTATTCGGTTTCAAATTGGATTTTTTAATTATTGAATAAAAAATATTTCTTTAAATAAAAATAATTAAATAATAACTTATTAATTTTTAATTTAAAAAAAAATCAAGGGGCCAACACCCCCCTCCCCGGAACGTTCATTCGTCCATGCGAACATTCGTGGTCTCTCAAGAAATGTAATTTGAATTTGTTTTGAAAGAATTAATATGGTAGATGATGGTGATGGAAATCCTAAAAAATGAAAATATATTGATTAATTAAACTAGTGGTATTTGCAATCATTAATATATTAAATTATTGGCATCTCAATGATTAAATTGATCTTTCAAGAAGTAATTTACATATCTTCTGTGTGTTTGTGACATGAATGACGACATAATTGCAAATATGCATAAAAGTATTCCGATCCGATTATGACAACATCTCTAATAAAATTTTTTCTGAATTATTTAACTCTAAATAATATTATTTAATATGTTTTTATTAGAGCAAATGATATGATATTGCTTATATAAATAATTATTGTTTAAGAAATTTATATTATAAACAAAATATTTTTTAAACATTATGAGATTTATAAAATTATCACTTTAACAATTTTAATACTAAAATGAATTTAATGTAAAATATTTAAATTTATTTGAAATTATAAGATTTCATAAAAATTATAATAAATAATCTATTTAAATAACTATGTATTTGTTGATACTCTAACAACTAGAAAAATCACATTCTTAATTCATATATTTTCAATCTCATCATACTTTCCTATTTTGTATACCAATTAGCTATGGAGGAATCCATTGACAATTGCTTGCTAGTCCACATAATTTAATTAATTGTGATTTAATATAGAACCTACTATATATTAATTACTAAGATGACATCTGAGGTTCATTCATAATCGCTATCACCGAAATAAATATTTAGACTTTCGGGACGCAGACAATACAGGGTGTATTGGGTCGCACATAAGTTTAGATATATTAAAAAAATTATATCAAATTAAGATAGTAGACTTTTCTTTAGAAAAATTTTCCATCCTCATATACTTTGTGAAGATACGTACAAATAATCCTATCTGTTACAGATGAATATGTTTTGTTTTCTACAAATGGCAAGTTCATTTGTGCAAGGTCCTTCAAACCTTCACCCCCCTTGTAAAAAACAATTTGCCAATCACTGTGTGCCAACCCTTTCTGAGTATATAATAGATTATTTGAGATATGCTACCTGGAGTTAGATTGGATAAATTTTAAATTAAATCATAAAATACTTGTTAAAAATAAACTATATAATGAATTTATGAGATTAATTTTTATGTGTAAAATTTTTTACACTCTTAATTAATCAGAAATTATTGTTTATATACTTTTTAATATAATTATTATAAAAGTCAACAAATTTATTATATACATATACATTTGAGTTTATAATTAGATGATATTGTATATATATTTTTATAGAATTAAGATATAGATCATTTACTAATTAATAATTCATTAAAAATATATTAAAAATCAAATAATTAATGTATTTAACTATTTTATTATGTAGATGAATATCCAATTTATTCATTTAAAGTATATCATATTTTACTTTTTTTAAAACAATATTTTATAAAATGAATTTATTATCTATCCACATTCTTATCTAAACTCTTTAAAGTTTATAACTCATTTCTTAAAGCTTATGGACTTAGCTTAAACATTTAAATAGTTAATAAATATATAATTTCAAAACAATTATTATCATCATCATTAAATAAATAGGTTAGTCTATTACTAACTAGATGATAGATCAACTAACAGACATGAATTTAATTATTTTAACTCAGTAGTAGTCTTGAAGTTGAGTTTTGAATATATATGTGATTATGTTAAATACTAAAAAAATGATTTATTGTCCAAAATAATTTTATTCAATTTAAACAAAATTATCTTTTATAAAAATATTTTTATTTAAAAAAATAGCCAATTAAATCTAATTAAAAGACTTTTTTATCTTTTGAACTAAATACATTTTTAATAGAGATCAATTGGCCTAACTTTTTTAAATAACGTACAGGTGTCATGACTCAGATGAGATCATGTCACCAATAAGAGTTAGTCTATCCCAACAAGTTGCTTTTTTTTTTTTTTATCTCTATCATTAGTAATGTACTTGGCTACTATTATCGCTAATTTTTTACACCCACAAAGTTCAAATACCTAATTAACAATTAATTTTATTTTTATTTTTTCTCTTTCTATCAAATCATATCATTTATCATATTAACATTCATCTCTCTTTCCTCTTTTTTTCCATGTCAACTAACTTTGGTTATCAAATAATAAAATAAGATTGTTAACCTAAGTATTTAAATTTGTGAGTGTCCAAAAATAACACTCCCTAAAAAAATGTTACGCACTCACATACATTCACTAGCAGTTATAGGTACTGGATTTGCTTTCTTTAGTACAAACTTTTGTTTAACAAAACAATGATTAGTACCTATAAATATTGCAATTCTATAAATATTGATAAGTATAATCTATCATATTTACATGTAATTATGCTGGTACGGAAATTGATTTATATTACCATTAATCAATCATATTATTAATATATAATGTGGTAAAAAAGGATTTAAAGAGAAAAATGAGAGGTGAAAGTAAATTATAAGAGAAATTGACTATACAAATATAATAACTCTATATCAATAGAAGCATGTCTAATGTCTTTTAAAAAAAATATATAGAAGCATGTCAAATGCATCACCTTTTTTTATATTTGTATATAACATAGTTTGATCATACTGTCATACTGATATTAGGCAAGTTGCACATGTAAGTTACAATTGTATAAAACGAAAATAGATATTTTTGCAGTTTAATATAAAGGACGTTGTTTGTCTGAATAAACTTTAATTAACAAATAATATTAACAAATGATTAGCTTCAATATATTCTAACAATAGATCAGCACGAGGCCAAATAATAATATTAAGAAATCTACATGGGTTGTCTCGTGTCTGTAGGTAAGTTGCTGAGTGTGTGTTCACGAGAGTTAAAAGCATATTGCAAATAAGATAATATTTTAACCATCTATAATTGATTAAGAGAAAGAATTGAGGGTAGTTTATACCTCATTTGAATTTATCCCGTGATATAAACACTATAAACACTTATACTATTTTATTCAAAATATAGGAGAAAGAAAAATTAACCCAGGTTCATATGTTATATATATACATATACATTATTTTAGAAGAACAAGTTAAGATATATTCAAAGGGAAAAATTTATGGACATACTCAATATTAAATGACATCTGGAAGAGAAAGTGAGAAATGTATGTATAAATAAGTGAAACCAAAAGAAAAAAGTTTTAATAAGGTGATAGTATATATTAATTCATTGGTTTCTATATATATCATCGTTCATGCATTACTCATATTCAAATGGAATTGTGCTGCATTTTTTTATTGTGCAAGTTTGTGCTGCATAATACTAATATGATTTATTAATTAGCAATCATGCATCAAAGAATATATATATATATATATATATATATATATATATATATATATATCGCCCCTGAATTCCCTTGTCCTTGTATTTTTTTTTCTTTAAATTAATATCATCCGTCAAATTAAATTGCATAATCTAGAACAAATTAATGCATGTATAATAACATTAATATATTTAATAGTATTGGTTTTCAGCAGTCTATTCTAGTCTAGTCCCTTTCTAGTGCAAGAACAATAGTAGAAAGGAAGGAAATAGAAGCAGAAAAACTTCAGCCAAAAAAAGAAGAAGAAGCAGACATAGCTAGAGTGATAGAAAACTAAAAAGTCACTGGGGTAAAACTGAAGAAATTACAGAAAGAAGCAAGGCCATGGTCACTGTCCAGGTTGCTTATTAAGGTGAGACCAGATCGGAAGCGCTTGCAGTAAATTAAATATACAAATACACTATAATTAATATCATATCAGATCATCATCATTATTATTATATAAATCAAGTCTCGAGCTAATTAATTAACTTACTCATATCATAATATTATGATCCTTCTATGCAATAATATATTGTTGCCATGTAGCACGTTGAATAATTAGAAAGGAGGTCTGGCATGAGGAGAATGACCCCAAGGAGAAGAATAAGCTTCATGGTTCAGATGTTGCCCATTCGGAAGACCTAAAGTCGGAGGAACATTATTGTTATAAACCGAAATCGACGACGACGCCTCGCCGGGACCGCCTGTTATTCCCGGCGAGGAGCCTCCTCCGCCTCCGCCGCCGTGTTGTTCCTGATCATCATCCTCTAAAGGCAATCTTTCATACGTAGCATTGGAAAAAGTTGCAGCGATTACCAATACGGGGCCCGCCGCCACGAGCGGGCCCACCACTCCGCCGCCGACGATCTGCCCCTGGACTCCGGCGAGGTAGATGGTGAGTCCGGTGGCGCCGGGAGGGGACGGCCCGGGGAGAAAGGAGCCGGTGAGGGAGAGGATGTCGAAGCGGCCGTGGAGCGCCATGACGGCGCCGGGTGCCGTGGGTTGCCGGAGATTGACGTTGGCGACGGTGCCGCTGCCGCTGAGAATGGAAACCCCTCGCTGGCGCCTCCGAGCGAACTGCGCCACGCAGTCGGCGATGTCGGCTCCGACGGCAATCTCCATGACGTGGCTCCGCAGCGCGTTAGGGCTGTCTCGGGTGACGAATATCGGCGGTTTCGGCTTGTTTTTGGATCCCGGTGGACGTCCCCTAGGGCGGCGCGTGGTGGCGACATCAATAGCTCCCTCTCTTGGCTCGTCGCTGTTTTCTCTGTCCTCATCTTCTTCTCCTATATGGTTCCCCGTCACCGCACTCTCGTTCATGGAAAACCCCAGATCCGGTTTTTTCATCGAGTCGCCAGAGTTCTCTAGACCCACTGACCCGGTCCACCACCGGTTGGCCATAACAAAAGTTGAAGTTGCAAGAAAACTAATTAACTCTCTCTCTAGAGTTATATAGAAGAAATTAAGATCGGAGGGAGATGATGGATTAATGGTAAGAGTGGCAGATATAGTATTGTTTTTGAGTCAACAGAGAAGAAAAAAATAATGAGAAGGGTTGGAAATAAGGTGATTAGGGTTTGGTTTGTAACTTTGTGTGTTATATATATAATATTTATATATGTGATTGTGTGGGTGGCGGAGAAAGTGGGGTGCACGAACTTGCTCGCTCCCCGACAATATTGATATATACGAGAGAGAGAGATAGATGGAGAAGAAAACTGCTAGTATGCTACTTGCTATTCACTGATACACTACGTACAACTTGACTTTCATGTTTGACCATGCTGAATCCAACGATTTTGTAACGTTGCTTCTAACTAAAGAGTGGGAAAATAATATAACAAGTATTAAATACTTAATATTTTTAAAATATACTAGTACTATTCAATATTGCGGTTTTTAATTGTTTAATAATTTAATTTTATGTTTACTCTTTGAGACTTTGACTGATGTTTTGAATATTAATTTATTGTCAACAAAATCCTACATTAAAATATAGCTACGACTTTCAGTTCATATCTATGACTAAATTATTGAATGGCTCAATATTTTGTTAGGGATTGTTTGTTTCTTGTTTTAAGCGAGAACAAATTAAACAGTTACTCCTATCAACTAAAGGATAAGACTTAGACTTAAGTGTAAGAGTGGGTGTTTGATTCTAATTTATAAGGGAACTTTGATATGATTTTTTCTTTAATTAATTTTTTTATCAACACGAGTGGAATAGTTAAGGATCTAGCTAGAACTGCGTAAAGATAGAGTGAGATAATAACGGAGAAAATAATGGTGTGTTCGGGGCAAACTTGTATTGGGTGAGCAAGTTGGCTGAAGAAAGACGAAATAAAAGGCAGTGGAAAGAAATGCACATAAGACAGGTTAGCCACCATCTTTTGATTGTTGCTTGTCATTGCTTGTAATTTGGGTGCGAGTACGATTCCTTGCTTAATTTGCGTATCGCTATTTGTCTTTTCATATGTGAATGATTATGTATATAGTATTATTTAATTAACATCATCATCTTTTTATTTTCCGGTGGATTCCATTCTGTGTTCTTCACGCAGAATTATTTTCCACCCGCTTCTGACGTCAACGTTGTTCACTAAGAACGAGTCTGCGTTTTTTCACATTTTAAATGCATTATTGCATGCAATAAGTTTAATTCGTCATTAATTTCTCTCAGTTAATTTAATTTTAATTTTTTTTAGTAGTCTAGTTTTTTAGACTGTCAATCAAATAGAAGTAATTTTTTATGATTTTTAAAATTATTATTATTAAAACAAAAAACTATTATACGTTTATAATTGCATTAAAAATCTTTATACTATGGGTACATATACTTTTTTTTCTTTTTTTTAAAAAATATAACTACTTAGTCTCTCAATCATTTTTATTTTCTTCTCTAACTTCTCTATAACCTTTCTCTCTCCTAGAGAAACAAAAACTCGTCAACTTTTGTGATATATACCCTTTTTTATTTCTAATCTACAGTTTTGCTAATTTAGTTTCTTTATTATTTGTTTATTTCACTCTGTTTACATTCTAATTCATGGAATTCAATTCTCTCATTATGACTATAATTGTTGGATTTTTTATATTTTATTTTTATGGATCATTGAAATAATTATTTCAAAAGTAAGATTAAAAAAAAGAAATAAGTCTTACATTACTTAAGAACAAAGTTCATAAAAAAATTATATATTGAGCTTAATAAATATGTACTATCAGTATATAAAAAAATATTATTAATTCATCAGAAATTATTATTATTATTAATTTTTTAAGATAACTATTATAAAACTAATAAATTTATTATACATGAATATTTGTTATTAGATGATAATATAATTTTTTAACAATATATGTATTACTTTTTTTTAGAGAAACAATATATGTATTACTTATTCTTATAGTAGTATAACATTGAATTTGAAGTTATAAAAGAGACTAGAGAGAATTTAACCGATGGTTCAAATTGGTGGATTAAATTGGTAGATTAATTTGCGTTGCCCTCCATGGCTCCATGCGTGCATACTGCATGACTAACAGGACTTTAGGTCTTTTTTGTCACTTCAAATTGTGAAATTGGGATTTGAAATACAATTAAATATTTAGAATTGAGAGGTATATGTAAAAGGATTTTGACTTACTCTGTCGCACATTTTTAGTAGATCCTTAAGAACATTCATTTACATTTGTTAGGTTGTGTTTCTTTTAAGATATAAAAACTATTTTTAGAAAAGTGAATATGAGAATATTATATTTCCATATTTAGTTGATATAAATTATGAAAAAATATATTTCAAGATATTATCAATTCCTATAAATATAAAATATTTATATTTATTTTAATTTTACTTTCACGGTAAAAGATGAATATTTTATATTTTTATGAAGATGAAAGTTACTTTTTACAAATTATTCCAAATTTATTATCTTATTTCTTTCACTTTTATTTCTTCAGCATTCCGTGCAATATAATATTTCTAGAAATTATTTTTCTTTAGAATGTGATTCCTTAAAAAAAATATTATATCTTAAAAGTTAAAACAAACTATTCCACTAAAGTGTTTTTTTTTTTCAAACCTAATAACATAGATATATACTTATTTTTTCAACAATTTCACACGCACTCTTGCACTCCTCTCCTCCCTCCTCTTGCCTACGTACATTGACAAAATTAAATTCCATTATCTACTAAGTACTGATTGATCTTCGAAGATTAAGACATTGCACCTCAGACAATCTTGGCTATACATTATACTTGTGATTGCAGGTTCATTTTCTCCTATAATTCTTTCCATGAATATGTAGCTGAAATGTCAAAGTCAGGGATAATTTTGGTTAATTACTCTGTTAGTCAAACATTTTCTAGTGTACATTAATGTCAAGATTTGATCAGTTGGTTGAATTCTGTGAGTAAAGTATTCAATGCATGCCCACGTGATCATTTTGCGGCGACTTTGATAATTCAACTTAATTAAAATATCTGATTTCATTCACATCAATGATTCAATGTGTAGACAATAGACATAATAGCCACTTCATGTTGATAAGGTCTAAGGGGGACAGTTGAACCTCTACCCTTGTTTGTTTTGTTTTTCCTTTCGTTTCCGTTTAATTTTATTCCGTTTGAAACTTAAAACTTCCCAAGTTCGTTTTTTCTGCGATTATTAGCCAAACAAATTGAAGAATGATATGCTCATTTCTTCAATTATCTGTTAAACTTTACTTTCAAAAGAGAGTGAGAGATGAGAGTGACGAGTAGGGTTGTGTAGTCTTTGCTAACGACTGCTTTGGGAATTTCATTAATTTCCCCCTTCTTGAATAAGTATATATCCAAATTGTACTTAATTTCAGTTCGCTTGAAGGAAATTAAATTAAAGTGGAAATGATTAGCGCTGAAAGTCACACCTCCTTGAATTCTAGC
This sequence comes from Glycine tomentella, assembly GCA_007407185.1. Classification (NCBI taxonomy): domain Eukaryota; kingdom Viridiplantae; phylum Streptophyta; class Magnoliopsida; order Fabales; family Fabaceae; genus Glycine; species Glycine tomentella. The sequence goes on along the minus strand of PYAF01004398.1, from coordinate 1,259,479 downwards.
CAATGGAAATCAAACTTCAATTCAGTATTCATGAATTCTCACTACTACAATAGGCATATATAAAGTCGGTCATTTGATGCTTTCAAGGTCGGTTATGTAGCCGACCTTATCTCAAACGACATTGAAAAGGATACTCATACAAGGTCGGTTCTTAAAACACCGTCTTTGAAACATTGTTTTTATTTTTTTTTTGTGGAATTTCAAGGACGGTTATTCAAATAATCGACTTAGAAAAGAGAGTTTCAAAGTCGAGTTTTATGTAAAAATCGACCTTGAATAAGATTAAATTTTAATAAAAATAATTGCAACATTTTCGAAGATGCCTTTTTAAGTCGGTTGTTTTAAACAACTGACCTTGAATATACAGCATGCCCTTTCTAAGTCAATTGTTTTAAACAACTGACCTTGAATGTATAAAAAGCACATTTTAAGTCGGTTATTTTAAATAACTGACTTTAAATCCATCAATTATAAAAAAAACAAAAAATGAAGGTTCTAAGACAGTTATTTGAAATAACCGACTTGGAATATGTACACTGCTCATTTTAAGTCGGTTATTTCAAATAACCGACTTTAAATCCATCAATTATTAAAAAAAAATGAAGGTTCTAAGACGAAGCAGCACAGATGCCAATTGATGGACCAACTTGGAATTCCTACTACACACAATGAAGAATAAATTCAATCACAAGACTTAAATTTAGAAACAATTTTTTTATTCATCATGATATTAGTAACAAAATTATTTCCGCTAAAAAAAAAATAACTAATTTTTGTCAGAAAGTATAGACACACTAAAATAAGTATACAATTGATTCTATATTAAAGATTGTCATGATTCTATAGACACACTAAAGTATAGACACACCTCCATGATGTCCCCAACGTTAACTACAAAAGCATCTGGAAGAAAAGGTCCCAGGAATCCAAACCCCACCTTTCTTTATCTCAAGACCATCCACACCATACAAATTAAAAATATATGTATCTCATAATTAAGGTATATAGATATGTACATACATATTTGGCTACTTTCATTATGTTCTCCAATCAGAATTCTTATTTCATCTTGATAATTTACATTGATATTGAATGTAAATTTTTATTACGTACATGAATTATCAAAGTAAAACTCTGAATTCTAATTAGAAAACAACATTAAAAATAAATAAGGAATTGCATATAATTTTTCTCTTTATTTATTGAGGCTTTATTAGAAAATAAGGAAATTAAGAGAGAGAAATTAGAAAGTATATAAGACTAAAACACAAATTATTCAGTAGTTAACACATAACAACAATGACTAATTAAGTAATTATATTAATTAATTAATGCAAATGGAAAAGTTATCACTAGTACCACAATAATATGGCCCCCGTTAAGCAGCATAAAAAAACAGCAGCACCTTCACTAGAGACAAAACAATGCATAAAAAGAATAACCAAAACAGCAGCACCCTGAAAGTTACAATCGTTGTTGTAGCTGCACTTAAACGTTATATATATATATATATATATATATATATATATAGCCACTATTTTTTTAGGACATATAGCCACTTAATTCTTACGAAATACTAAACACCATTATTTTTTTGAATCATGTGCCCAGTGGACTAGTATGCATAGGATAATATAGAATGGTACTCAACGAGAATAGGAATTGAAAACAAAATATACTATAACGCTAAAGGACAGAATAATTTAATTAAGACTATATATTTAAAACCAAGTTGGCATGGAATAGTTTAATTATATCAATAATTACAGCTTTTTAAAAGAGAGAGCCTATGTCAGTTAATTGAATAAAACATATGAATTATTATAAATCTTCTTATTGTTTATTGTTTGTTGATCTTTTCATATACATTGACCCATCAATCTTTCATAAACAAACAACATTGAAATTAAATCACCAAGCCAAGTAAAATCCAAGATCTATGGAGAAGAGAACTCACATAGTAGTAGTTTCTGTTCCTGTTGTTAGCCATCAAATAGCAATTTATGAATTCAGTAAGAGACTCCTTCAGCTCCATCCCAACATTAGAATCACGTTCATCATTCCAGTGCTAGAGTCTCTTTAATAAGTTTATTGGAGCTTATTACATACCAAATTGAAATGGATGCAAACGAAAGATGCAAACGAAAAAAAGAAAAGATTAAAAATCAATGAAGCTAAAGATTATTGGAGATTTTAACACCATGAGATATTAGCAAAGACTTCCTTTCAAAGAGCTGTAATTCTACTTAAAAAAAACTTTTAGAAATGTAAGTAAAAATAGAATAAGAAATAAGACGAACTAATGATTGCTTTGGATTTTGCCAGCTACTCCACACATGATCACTTCATAGAACTTCAATTATCAGAAAATTTTTTATTGGATGTAATCAAGTAAAAGCATACACTTGCTGCTAAGAATGTAATCACAAAAGCAAAAATATATTACGTTTTTTTTTGTTGCATTTTCAAGTTTCTAGCTGAAATTTGGTCCATAAAAAGCTTCTTTTGGCAATCGACAAAAGCATGTAATAAGGCCTGTAGCCAACAATAACATACTAACTGTTGTTGTACAGTGTATGAAAATAACAAAAAAGAGTAGAGTAAAACTATACTCTAATGCACCTTTTTTGAATTTCATGAAAATGGAGGGTATAATTTGAGGAATAGAAATTAGAGGAAGCAATTGTGTACTTTTTACTTGTCAAAATATCTAAAATATACATGCCACAGTATCAAGTATCATATATGCTAGTGGTTTGCCTAATATAATTCTACAAAGCTCCACAATATTAATTGTGACTAAACTTGACAAACTAGTTTCACTTTCACATCAAATTATCATAATACATTTTCCCTCATCGAGAACATTAATGAAAAATAGATTCACAATAGTAGAATAAAATAAAAACAAAATTTTATTTAAACGAAACATTGTCTAATTATATTAAATGAAGCTAAACTCCATTGAACACAATAATATTGCACCATCAGCACACCAGAAGCTTCCATACAAAAAAGACTAGCAGAGCAACGACAGAACAATGAAATTATAAAATAATAATAAGAGAAAATTGTTATTACTTAGCGATAGATCATGATCTTCCATACTAATAATCTTCCATTAAATACAGATCAAGATCAATTTATGGTTCACATTACTTTTAATGATTTGATAACTACCTTTTTCCTTTAGCCTCTCTTATTATAGTAGCTCTCTAGCAACAGTCATGCATAACTTTTGTTTACATAATTTATTATCCAACCACAGTTGAGTATCTAGACATTAAGTTGAGATTTTGTGTTTGCATATTCTAATGTATCTAGATACAATTGACTTGACAATAAAGTTGAATGCAAGATACAACTAAGAATGGTGCTACTATAGTGAAATTTGAAACCAAGTTAAATGTCAAACACTAAACCATTGAAAGTGCAGCTCTCACCTAACAATGGGAAAAATATCATATGTCAAGCTTGGTTGTTTGTCCTGAAATTTAAAATTAAATATTTTTAGGCCAAAGAAAATGGTTATGGTGTTAAAAGGAATCAATTCTTAACCATTTTCCGATCTAAATTTCTAAATTTTACTCATAATCTTAAATGAACATAACCTGTGATTTCATGTAACACAAGCGAGCAACTGCAAATTTCAAATCAAGGTCATTGAGTATTTCAAAGGATAAAGGATACTATAAGTTACAATTTAGACTAAAAAGATGAAGAAATATATAAAACTGAGAAGCTCAAACGATCAAGAATAAGAATTCCACATCTTAAATGGCCACATGGGTCATTGAACTAGTTTCAAAGTCAAAAAAGGCAAGAATAAACATAAACCTTAAACAGAACAAACAAAAACCTTAGCGGCTCTAGACTTTCTTCTTATTGGTTTGGATACATTACCCTTTGGACTCAATTGGCTCAAGATGCTATTGCTCTCTGATGAAGGTATGGTAGGAGTGAGAGAACTAAAGAAGCCTTCTGTGGTGTTTGGTGCCAAAGCATGATGATCATGATCATGGCCATGACTATCCATTTTGATTCTCTCTTTAACTATTTCCTCACCTGTCTATTTTGTCCATTTCACAAATTCATACTCATCCAAAACTACTTCATAAACGCCAGATTCCCCGCAACATCCATATGACAGCAACCTTGTGGCATGTAGCCATAAAGTTGTATTCTCTCATAATTTAATAGGGTTATTCTGTTTCCCCTTCCCTTCCTGTAACAAATGCCTTAGAAGCAATAAACAACATGGATGCAGCGGTTACAATCTTGAGTCTTGTCTACTCTTTTTTATCTCCAATTAATTATGAGTTATTCAACAATATTAGATTATCCAAAAGCATATTACTTGTGCCACTTACATAATTGGTAAAAATTAGAGCTTTACCTTTTCTGCCTGGCGGTTCATTTTAGCAGTGGAGAAGCTATAACTCTTCTCATCAACCTGAGGACCCTCCTCACTTCCCTGTCCTCCAACGCCACCACCACTGAATTTTCCAACAACACTGTGGGACTGGGAACACCCTCGTTCGACATGGTGTACGACCTATTCATGGTTGAAAATAATGAAGAAAATGGACAGAGATTTACAAGCAGTGTGTGACAAGTATATCAAAAATTGGAAAAGCAATGAAAAACCAACAAACAAACCAAAAAGACAAGAAATAGAGAAATGGAAAACAAAATCAGAAATTGCCATCCAGTTCTTCCGTTTGGGGGTCGAGGAACCTCTATGGCATCCAGATCCTCTGTGTATGCCTCTGGTTTCCAGATCCGTCGCTCCGCAAACGTTCCCGACAACCTCAGCTTCGAGCATATCTACATGGTGAAGTTCACAGAGCACGATGTTGTGATGGTGTTGTTCAATCTAAAATTATTTCACACACATACTGTTCAATCTTCCTTAGTGTGTTTCTATTATTTCCTTTTTTACAATTGATAATTTATTTTAAAAATAAATTTCAATATAAATAAGGATATAGTGAAAACAAGATTTCAGTTAAAAATATATATAGAAAAAAATAAACTCACACCAATTTTTTTGTCCGTATCATGTTATTGATATGGAATATTCTTTAATCTTATCGATGAATAATATTTGTCAAAAACCTAATTAATCACCTTTGATGAGATTTTTTTTTCCAATCATATTTTTTTCATCTATAAGGTTCGAAGCCAAGACCTTAATTAAGAGAATCGAGTTAGTATCACTCAAACCAACTATTTGTTGGTAAAATAAGAGTAGTTTGACATGTTTAAGAAAGAAACTATTTCGATTACTTGTTTAATTAAATTGAAATTAAGATGTGTATTTAAAGGAATAGAAAATAAATTAAATAATCAAAACTTGACACAATAAGAGAAGTGTATTTAAAATAGTATATGGAATAAATCGTATTAGGAGATAAATGTTCATTTTGTGTATGCTGAAGGTTTTCGAAGAAGATTTATCATTGTTTTTTTTGCATAAATAATTTCATATCAATACTATGATTATAAAAAAGAATATATGATATTAAAATTAAAATACGTGTTTTAACTAACAAAAAATACGCGACTCAATGAAAAATCATTTTATAATAACTCACATATAAAACTCTCTTAATTTAAGATTAATTCATAAAAATGATCTTCATCAATAATATTTTTTTGGCTTAATTTTCAATTTTTATTCTAAACTTTTTATTTTTTGATGAATTTTACTCCCAATAAATTAATTTAATGAATTTTACTCTCAAATTTAAAATAATTTGCAAATTTGACCTTCTATCGTTAAAAAATTTAAACTTTTTTAGATATTAGGAGTAAAATATACTAAATTAATTTATTAGAGATAAAATTTACTAAAAAAGGAAAAAAAAGTGTAATTAAGACTAATTGTAAAAAAATATGGGTGGTTCAAGCAATTAAGGGTGTTCGCGGTCTGGATTGGATCAGTTTTGAAGCAAAATATCATCCGATCCAATCCCTTCGGTTTGGTCATTTGATCATCCATTTGGTTTGAAATTTTTTTTCAAATCCGATCCAATCCAAACCGAAAAAATCCAATCCAATCCAATTTTTTTGGTTTGGATTGGATCGGTTTTCGATTTTTTTAAAAAGTTTAAAAATAAAACTTATGATATTTATTTTTATCAAAATAAGGAGTATCTAGCATAAACAAACATGATTTTCTAATTTTCATTGGACAAACACGTTTATTGGACAAAATAAGGAGCAATTTTTTAGTGTGTATTGGATTTTTGGTTTTTGGACTATGATGGGGAATATGCCCAAGTAGGTAAAGGGTAAGGTAAGGTTTATAATTGGATGGATTTTCACTAGCCAAACCGAAAACCGATCCAATTTAATGAAAATTTTCGATTTTTTTTCGGTTTTCGGTTATTTCAGTTATGAATTTTTCGATTCGATCACCACATTTTGCATCAATTTGGATCGATTGATAAACACCCCTACAAGCAATCCAAGAAATCGAGACTTTTTAACAATTCAATAACCGTAGGTTTAGTCTTCGGTTAGTTTTTCAAAACATTGTCTCAGAACCCCTAACAAAATTTCTCAGAATTCAGTATTTGGGGTTCCAAAGGACCAAAACCATGTGTATCATGAAAGTTGTTCACCAAACCTTACGCTTTACACTTCTTTTAGGAACACAATACCTAATTGCAAAGAAAACTAACTAAGCTACTAACATCCTTGTGCTCGCATGTGACTTCCTCTTAATTATCTAATGCTAATTAAAAAGAAATTGCGTGATTTTTCTTCTTCTTTTCGTCATCATACACAACAAAAAGCAACCTCAAGTTATCCGAAATTCCGAATATTCATAGATTGATGTTTTTTTTTTTTTTTTTTTTTTATAACCAAACTGAGGTGATTCAGATCGAAGGAGACATATGGAATTAAATGGCAGTTGACAAAGTGAAATTGAATTGTTATGCTTCCGTAAGCTTGGATCAGAGGAAAGCTGCAGCTGGTGGTGTGTTCAGGAATCATTTGGGTTCTGTGATTTTCACTTATGCTGCTAATATTGGTTTTTGTTCAGTGTTGCTTGCTGAGTTATGAGCCTTGTATATTGGTATCTCCATAGCTTGGAGTAGGGGCTTCAAGACTTTTAGTTTGAGAGTGATTCTCAACTTGCGATTAGAATTCTGAAGCAAGGTTGTGATCCTTCCAATCATTCGTTCTTATAAGAACGATGATTTTGAGTTGCATCATGTCATGCAGGAAGCAAACCAAGTGGTAGATAAGATGGCCAACCATGGAATGTCTTTAGATAATATGGCAGATAAGTTTAATATAATAACGGTTTTTAACTAACACTATAATGATGATTTTATGTTATTAAAATTTTAAAATGCACATACAAGCAATCAATACTTATACAATTTTCACGATACAAGAAGTGGTTTGCTGTAAATTTTGAGGACTTCTGATGGTCTTTGAGAGACACAGACAATCCCTCCATGAATTTTCGAAAAAGTTACTACATTTGTGAGTAATTAAATTTGTAGAAATTTAGGGATTATAATGGTTTGCGAGTGGTGCTGTAAAAAAATGGTTTGTGAGAATGGTGGTAATTTATAATTGTTTCTATGTTAAAATTAATTATTTTAAACATAAAACACTAGTAATATTAATTCTAAACTGACTGAAAGACAACATCGATTTAAATTTAAAGAATAAATAATTAAAATGAAAATTTTGAAAAAAATAAAGAATTAAAATAAATTTTACTAAAGAGACAAGATCAAATTATTTTTATCATATTGAATATATTCATTTATATTATTTAATAAATTTTCACGAAGAAGGATGCTGCAGAACTGTGTCGTTTAACAAAAAAACGACATATATGCAGCGTGTTATGGACTAGCTGGAAGGCTGAGTTTCGTAAGGCGAAGAAGAAGAAGAAGTAAGGAGAGAAAGAGAGAAAGCATTTGTGATGGCAGACGATCTGTTTGAAGGATTGCCCCCTCCTTCCTCAAACACTCTCATTCTTCCTCAACAACAACAACATAATCATGAGCAACTCCAACCAGAGCCAATTGTTGTTGCTACCAACAACAACAACAACCCGGAATCCTCTGCTGTTCCGGCTCCAAAGCCAATCCTCAAAAGTGCCCTCAAGCGCCCCAACCCTACTCAACCCGATACCCAAGGTCAATTCTTCTTTTCCCCCCTTAATCGGTTATTTCCAGTTATGCTTTCAAGCTATTTTGCAATTTCAATAAATACCACCCTAGGGTTACTCTAATTCAAACCAATTAATAATTAATTCTATTCAATTCCTAGTCGTTGAGTGTTTCCTTTTTGTTTAGCTTTCTCGCGGGAACCCTAATGTAGATAAGATAGGTTTTCCAATTCGTTATCTCGTTCCTTCGCTTTTTCTGCCGCAACTCTGAAACCAATTGATGGGGGCCTGTTTTTATTCTACACTGTTTATGACATGGACGCATGGAAAGAATGTGCACATGCAAGACGGTTAGAAGAATGCATAACAATCATTAACATACTCATTCACCATTCAATTGGGCTGCAAAATTCAGCTTCAAGACCCTTTTTTCTTGGAATTCTCTGACTTTTCTTTTCACACTACGAACTTCAGTAATTCCATTCTTTAATATTTAGTGGGATAAAACTTTGTTGTTATTTCTTTTATTAATGATAACTTCAGTTGAATTATTGAAGGTATCCTAATTTAAGAGTTCCTTATATTGTTTTTATCAAAACTAAGAACTCTATTTGAGCTTGCCTTGGTTTTTAGTATGAAAGATATCCTAATTTAAGTGTTCCAAAACAAACAGAAATCTAATAAGTTGCAAATTCAAGCCTCTACCTGTCTTTTTGGAATGGGGTAAATGTAAGTTCCCCTGTTAAGTGTTTTTTGGAGCCCAGATGCCTTGGGCTGGGGCATCATCCCCTTTCCCTAAATTTAGTTTATTTTTCTTTACATTTGCTTCCATCCCTGTTTCAAATGATGGAGTTGGTATTTTTTTGAATTCTGAATAATGTATTGTAATTTGAGCTGCAGCACCTAAGAAAAGCTTGAAGTTCAAAACCACGACAGATGCTTCTGAGGCACAAGTTATTGAGGCCATGCAGAAGATAACTTCACACATCAAGAACCCTGCAAAGTTCCGCAAGGCTGCAAAGCTTGCTATACAGCTGATTGAGGCAGGAAGTGTAAAGTCAGAAATTAATGATTATTTTTTTGCCATATTAGAAGCTGCAATGTCATCATCCATTAATTGTACAGATCCTTCAGTTCGGGCAGATTATCATTCTCTGTTCTCCGTAGCTCAAAACACCAAAGAAGTAAGATTAAAAATTTGTTCAAGATATTCTTAATTCATTTTTCTTGGATAGGGTATGTGGAAAATTTCTTGACCCTCGACCTATCTTTTAATTGCAGCACCTCAATAAGAAGCAAAAGAATCAACTGGAAACTTGGACAATTAATGCTGTGGTGGCTAATGATTTATATACAGATGACAGCTTTGTGGTATGATTCTCACCAAACTTTTATGTTAAACTTGCTGACAACTACTGCAATGTTCCTCCTATTTGAGACAACAAAAAAAATATTGGAATGATATGCAACTTGTTTTGAGATGTAATGCTATTTCAATCATCAGTTCATCACCAAATGAAAAGTATGCTGTCATTGATGTAAGGTCATTTTCTTTGTGCATTTTGTCAAGTGGATGACTGATTGATAAGCACCATCATTCCCAATTCAGCAGCCATCTACTGTGTTCACCCTTGCCATACTATTTTGTGACAGGTGAATAATGAAGCATAGAAGTGCACTCATGCATGGCTTGTGTTACCTCTTGAATGTTAACATATATACACTCACTCCAGGGACAAAGTATTCTTGTTTTGGGGTAGTGGAAGTTTGTATTGGTTTCAAATAGCAGTATTCGTCACTTCAGTGGAATGTGGGTTCCTGGCTCGGCCCTCTGCTAGCTGATACTTTGACTTTGTGTATTTTTGGAGGGACTATTAATGCATCAAATTAACTGCTGTGAAAATTTTGTCTGGATTTTGTCGTGTAATGTTAACTTTTGTCTAGTCACCAGATTTAGATTTGGGATATTGCTGCTATTTTAATCTTATTCAGTTTACCTTGAATACTTGGATCCATAAAGATTATCTGTTTGTTACTCATACTTTGTTTCCAACTTTCTATACAGTTTTCTAAAGCAGCTGGGCAAATCAAGGAAGCTATATCTAATCTTCCTGTTGCAACAGAAGAGGAGGACACAGAGGAAGCTAAGTCTCTGAAAGATAGCACAGTTATAGCGGATGAAGGTGGTAAAACACCTGCCACGGATAATGATAATGAGGGGGAGGAAGCTCAAGCTGACCCATTTGGACTTGATGCTCTGATTCCTAATTCCACAAAGAAAGGTGAAAAATTAAAGGCAAAGAATGAGGCATCTGTGAAAATAAGGGAGGATGAGGAAGAAACCAATAGATTCCTCAAGTCACAAAGAGAAGCCCTGATAACTTGTTTAGAAATTGCTGCTCGGCGTTATAAAACACCCTGGTAAATGCTGATGCTGTTTTCTATTGGATGTCTTTTTACACGTTTTATCTTTTTTTTTTTTTTTGATCAGCCAATGTTAGTTGTTAAATGTTAGTATTTTTGTTAGTGGAGGGATTCGAACCCACGACCTCTCCCTCTCACCCTTCCTTCCCCTCTTCACTTTAAAAAAAAAAAATACACTTATAATATTAAGTTATACACGTTTTATCTTGTTGACATTATTTGTTGTCCTTTCTCTATCCAGGTGTCAAACTGTAATTGATATTTTGGTGAAGCATGCCTTTGATAATGTGGCAAGATTTACAGCTCGTCAGAGGGATGCTGTTGGGAAATTGTGGGCTTCAATACGGGAGCAACAAACTCGTCGGAAGCAAGGGAAGTCAGTTAATGGAAAACTTGATGTAAATGCCTTTGAATGGCTTCAACAAAAATATGCTGGTGAAAAGATTAGCATTCGTCATTCTGTTGGAGCTAGCGGAGACCGCCGTGCCCAACAATGGCTTGGTTAAATATTCTTGTGACCTTTCTATTAGAAAGGATGATGGCAACTGCAAAATAGTTTAAAGGAGGGGAGGATATGCGTCCTCGTCATTTCATTAAGTGTTGTAACTTAGCTAGGTTTCAGACATCGCTCGATTGAAGAATATCCACCAAACAATTTGGTAGTGACTTCAAAAAATGTGATTTTGTTTTTGATTTGTGCAGATATAAGTTGTTGATTTGTTTTCAAAACACGAAATCATGTTTTGCGGAATGTGCTCAGGCATCTAGTAACTAAAACAGTCTAAATGGGATTTGATTCCGAAATCACGGTGGTTGAAACACACTGTTACATGACATTTGTGAAATTCAGTACAGGGTAAACCAATTTTATACTTGATCTAAGCAATTAACGTTTCAGCTTCAGGACAGGCATCTATTAAGGGTTTTATGGTGATAAGAAATTAACATTTTTCAGCTTCAAAATTTATCAATGAATGACTTGAACTTTATTTTGAGCTAAACCCTTTTCAATGAATATACTTAGCTGCGGCGAGTATATTTAAAGTCAATTAAGCTAAACCCTTTTCACTCTTGGCAGAGCTTCTTTGGTTCAACGATAAGCATCAGACTTAGATCAACGTACTGCTTTGTGGCCTCTGTCTTACTTCTGAATATTTTCCTTTTCCCAATCTCCAACTGCGCTAAATTTTTCTAAAACCACATAATTTGTATCAATGTTCCTAAATTCTGCACAATAAAGATGTGCGGACGCGCTTTAGATGAATCCCGTGAGCTAAAAACTTGTGCCGATTCGTTCCTCATCAGCTTTATCAGATCCTCTTGCTCTGCCTAGTCTTGAGGATTTTTATCTTTGTTGATGAAGCATTCTCTACCTTATCTATTCTGCTTTGATTTATTTTGAAGTTGTTTTTTTTTTTTTTTTTGGAGAATATTTTTCCCCTCGTAAAGGTTCATACAATTTTTTAAGAGAAGCATTTTCTTTTGGATGGTTTATTTAACGCACTCTGCTTATGGACGGTCTTGTGCTGATTTTACTTAATACATCAGGACATAACATAATCATAAGCTACATCTGCTGTTTGACAGATAGAATGTTGGATATACTAGTTAAATAGTTATGCATTCTATAGATCCAGTGGTTACCGAACACAATCAAAGATTTAAAAGAAACCACTCACTGTATTAACCACATGAGTATAATGTACAAAGAGAAAACAAAAACGATTAAATCCTTCTATTAAGTATGGAAAACAAAAGAAAATTGCATGTAATCCCAAATTAATAGAACCTTATTTTGCATGACACGAAAAACAAAGGCAGGGGATTGAGCTGAGTTAACTAGCAATTCTTGAATTGAGAAAACCATACATATATAATGTGGTGTTATCGTTATTCTTTAGCAACTCAATCATTCCCTTCCCTTTGATTTAAGTTCACTCCCAGTCTTGGTCACTCAATTCATCATTTTCTTCTTTGGGCGGTCTAACAACCAATAAGACAGTTCCTAAACTCTCAGTGAAACCCTTTTCCTTCAATCCCGAACCCCTCTCGACCTTCAAACCCTCACCATCAGCATTCACAAGATAAAACCCATCATCGGCACCCACCTCTTTTTTACTCCTGTCAGCCACCACCAATATAGGCTCCTCCTTATACCACCTATTAACCTTCCACGGCAAAGCCCTAGCATCGGGAAACGATACCACAACAGCCCCTTTTTCTAAACCAACCACTGGATCCCACGAAGGCAACACTACCCATTTTCCCCATCCCTTCTCCGCCACCACCACACCAAACACCCCCTGGCTCCTACTCTCAAACGGCGCCTCCAAAATCTCCCTCTCCTCCGCCTCGGAGACCGGCAACACCACCACCGAACTCGCCTCCGCCACCTCCCCAATCATCAGCCTCACCACCGGAACATGCACAGCATCCTCCCCTGCATCCACCGTATCCCCCTCTTCACCATTCTCCTCCAACTCCTCCAAAATCAATTTCCTCGCCGCCTCCGTCTCCGCCACGCGCAGCGCCTGCTCCAGCGCGGAAGTCCTCTGCTCCGACGGGTTCCTATGCTCCCTGCTCTGCCGGTAATACATAAAAGAAAGACAGTCTCCGGGGAGAGTGTAGTCGAACCTCGCCCATCCTTTATCCCAGCGCCGGCTCGGGAAATCCTTCATGGAACGTGCGAGCTCCTGCGCGGCCTTCCCGTCGCAGCGATTCTCGACGAGGAAGCGCGCGGCGGCGACACGCTGCGAGGCGCTGAGGAGACGAATCTCGTAGAGGAGCTCGGCGCCGCCGGTCTCGAAGGCGGCGAGGAGGTCGGGATCGGCCTTGGAGTGGACGAGGGAATCGCGGACCTGCGCCCCGACGATGAGGCGGTTCTGCTCGACGCCGGAGATGCCGGTGATTTCTTCGATTGTCGGAGGGGAGAAGCCTTCGCGGATTAGGGAACTGATTAAGGGCGCGTACTCGTACCAGAGGCCGAGGCGGTTCGCGAGGATCTCGATTCGGCCGGCGATGTCGAGGGTGCCGAATTGCGAGGGAAGGGGCGCCGGGGGAGGGCGGAAGGGCTGGTAGACTTGATGCTGCGGCGGCGGAGACTGCTGGATCTTCTTGAAGGAAGATGAGTTGAGAACGGCGGAGATGGATTTCACGAAGTAGCGACGATGAGGGGAGGGAGAAGGTGATGATAGAAAGTGGTCATTGGGAGTGATGGGTTTTAGGTTGAGAGGAGAGACGAAGAGGGAAAGCATTGTGCAGAGTGCAGTTGCTTGCCTTGCCTTACCTTACCTTATCTCCTGTTTCTCATGGAATCTTCCTTTCCTCTATAAATACCTCTTGCTTCACTCTCTTACTCACCAGAAATAACTATACCAAAAATATCTTATCCACTTCTGTTTTCTATACCTCTTGCTTCACTCTCTTACTCACCAAAAATAACTATACCAAAAATATCTTATCCACTTCTGTTTTCTACTTGTAAAATTATGAACTTAATATCTTAGAAGAATATATAATATTCGCATCTAGTAGGAGGAGTTGAGCTCGCACAAGACTGGTCTCATTGCTCACACTCAAGTGACTCAACTAATATTGTCATCTACAATATAAAACTTTTCTATCTCCTTTCACAAATTGTAATGTACTTGCTTAAGAAACAATTGAATTTTATAATAATCATTCTACTCTACAAACAATTGCAATGTAAAACTTTATTGCTGATTAATAATGTAAAAAAAATACACTTATAATATTAAGTTATACAATGACATGGTTTTGCTATCACGAATTTTTTAGTTTCAAAGAAAACCGGTTTGTAGCATACATGCTTTTGATATCACTAGAAAGATTGAAGTGTTACATCAAAAGTTAAAATATAAGACTCAAACAAAAATGTACGGTCATTAAGTTGATTTTTACAAAAAAATGAGACCCAACTTAATTTTGTCATTACTTAATATTGTTATAATAGAAATTTCGGAGAAACAAACAAATTATATTTATTAATCAATATTGTGTTTATTATTATGTTTGTTTTCCTAATTTTTAAGTGTTTTATTATAATTTTATACTTGCAATGATTAAAAAATAGAAAATATGAAGATTAAATTATATTTTTGGTAGAAAGTTGACAAATTCGTTCCTGAATGCGTAGAGCGCTAACAAATTAGTCTCTGAATGTGTCACGTAGGATTTTTTAATTAACGGTAACAAACGAAAGTTAAAGGATGGATGAATTTGTTACACTTTTTTCATTTTTAGGGGACAGAAATTGATTTTTCATCTTTTGAAGACGAATTTATCAGCTCTTTACACATTTAAAGACGAAAATGACTATTTATCCTAAAAAAATTAAAAGAAGCAAATATTCACTTACTCAATAAACAAGCGACCTATGAATACAAACCAAAACATTGAATCTAACCCAATAAAAAGTACACAAAAAGGATAAGAATACTAATGGACGATGCCTAAACAAAGGAAAATGTTGGATAATCACCCATAGATGGTAAAGAAGATCTTATTTTGCAAAGTCAACATCTCAACTAATCCAAGATACTAACTTGAGAGGGAATTGTTTAAGACCTATCCCATACCTTCTTATGTCAAAGAGACTAGCATGTATAGAAAAAGGTCCAATACCCTAAGGCAACCTTGGAGATTCATTGAATGACTCATTTGATTGAACCTTGACACTAACATACATCTCGAATGCTAGGTTGAAGAATTCCTGGATAGTAGAATAGCCATCACACAAACGTGACAATTTTTTAAAATACTTAGCATCCAAGTCTTTTTTAACTTATGTCACTTAATCAAATAATTTAAGATTTGAATTTTTATTTTTAATATAAAATAAATCATATTAAGACACGAATATCTCATTTTATATATATTCATGATTTTATACAAAAATTAATCACTATTTTTAAAGACATATTTTGTACCAATATTATAGTAAAAAATAATTAATTTTAAGGAAAAAAATAAATGATATACCGGACACCATCCTGTATAATAGATTTTGATTATATATTTGTTACGGAAAGGAAAGAATCTATCTCAATCAATTCGGATATCTGATTGGTAATCAGATCCTTTTATACCAGGTATGTAATAATTCTAATTCCAGTAATCATATCCTGCCATTATTTCCTATTATTACGTCTGTAAATAGATCCTTTATGAGCTGAGGCCCGAGGCCCATCATTCAATATAAATACAACCCTCCAGACATCCTCAAGGTACACTTTTCTGACTCTCCCTTTCCATTCGCACGGCACACACAGCACCCCAATTGCTCTCGTGTCAGTGCGATCTTCTCTTCAGTCGCTGGTCTCACCACCATAGATCAGCAGGGGAGAGTCCGATCCTATAGCAACACTTCCGGCGACACTCGTCGGACATTTCCGTCATTCCAGAACGGAACAATATTGAATAATTGATAATTTATATAATTGACTACATAGTTTTGTTATTTTTTGTGAATTTGATCACATTGCTTCTATCCATTGAAAATCTATTTTTTGATTTATCCGGTACATGACCGGAGTAATTAATTTACTAGGTCAGCGAGGGGAGCAGCCCTATTATATTAGACAGTGTTTCGAAATCCCTCAAATCCGTCTCCTTCCTCTGACCTAATAAAATCCTCTCCTCTCAAACCAATTCGCACTTTTCCTCTCTTCCCCTTTCCTCAGAAACCAATGTCCATAATCACCCCACGCCGTCTTCCTCAAACGACACCCTTCCGCTAGCAAAACGACTGCGGTTTGGTCGTCGTCTTCCCCGAGGCATGCTCTTGGGATATTATTATTCATCATCGTAATCACACCCTATAGAGACGTTGACTTTGTGCTCTTTCTGGAGGGGAACAAATGGACCAAGCTCTTCTGGACGACATAATCAATCGCCTTCTCGAAGTTCGCAGCCGCCCGGGGAAGCAGGTGCAGCTGTCGGAGTCGGAGATCCGCCAGCTCTGTGCCGCTTCCAGAGAGATTTTCTTGCAGCAACCTAATTTGTTGGAGCTTGAAGCACCCATTAAGATTTGCGGTAATTTCTGTTTTCTTCTTCTTTTTGAACTGCCTATTGTCATTTTTGTCGCTTGTTAGTTTTAACCCTAGCATGACCCCCTCCCGAAACGGTGTCGTTTCGTGTTTGAACATAGGGAGATCTGTACTAGGATGTATATGGCATCTGGATTGGTCAACTGCGAGGGTTTTATGTTTTCTCTTTGTATATGATCTAGTGCTTTGGCTCTGTTTTGATTCCTTGCCACGTGATTTTGATTATGGGGTTTAAAGAGTTATTTAATTTTAGTTTGCAAATGGTGATTTAACTCAAGTACTATTCTGCTGTATTTGGTTACAAATTTGTTGCATGTTGCTTGCTTATTAGTGAGTATGTTTTAGAGTGGATCAGTAATGTTCAGCATCAGTCCAGAGTGGAGGAATATATGATTGTAATCTTCTCAGGTATGCACTTCTGGTGCTGTACTTGCAAGGACTTCAACCAAGCTCAAGTTCGGTGTTTGCAGTACGAGAACGAGCGTGTGACTAGAAGTTAGAGAGGGAGGATATGTGAGGCCTGTATAGCCTATTTATATTATTTCTCTGTAGGCAACAGTGATGTTTCTTATATGATGAGACATGGGAAATGTCTCTAGAGGATGAAATTTGTTGTGCCTACTAAACAACGCTAGAGTCTAACCTGGTACATTGCTGGTGTTGCACCAGAAGGTTCTCGACCTGCAAGCTTGATGGGGCAGCTATTGAGTCTGATTGTACTGGGTCAGCAGCCCAGCACATTCGCTCAATTCATGATTGTAGGCCTGAATCCTTTTGTAGGGTATAGAAATAGAACAAGGAGTGATGCAGTGATGTCACGTAACCGTTATGGTCCGTCATAACAGCGTTATGGACATGTAAAGGTGGACGCCGCAATCCATCAGCTATTATTTGACGTTTTGTAATGGGTTCCTCCATTTCCGATATGGTGGCTGCCAACATGGCCGTTGCGCCGTAAAACACTATTGATAACCTTTAAGTGGGGTTTGTGGAAGATAAATTTGACCAAAGTTTCCCTGATGTGGCCCTGGTGTTGGTAATATGTCAATTGAGATGTACATTTAGTCCAATATTAGTACTGATAGCCTATTAGCCTATTAATAGACATGCCGTGTTATCTGATTTTTAACGAAAAAAGAAATGGATGAAAGTTCATATATTATATTAGCTAAAGTGGCTGAGGCAAAGCAGCTTCCCAGTCTGCCTTGACCTAATGCAGTTGTGGACCTGTGTTCTCATCCTTGATGAAAGTTGAAGCATTGGTGGACTTTCCTCATTTTTTCATTCTTTTTCTGTCTAAATAAAAATGATCAAATAATTTAATCCCCTATTTTTTTATGTTCCTCTATCAAGGCTTATTGGACCATGATCTATGTGTGTCACCCCAAAGTTAGTTCTCTGCTAGTGGGATAATGTTTGGTGATTCATGCTACCGGGGTTTGTTATATAGAAAAAATAAAGCCAAACCTTAAACTCAGTATTTATAAAATCAAATAGTTTACTACTTTAAAAGAGTTGTACTGTTTTGTTTTAAATAATATTGGAAACAGAGGCAGTATCAACTATGCTCAAAACTCTAATTTCTCAGCTAAACAATTGTTTTACACTGAAATGTCATGCAGAGCAAGAACAGCGTTTCTTCTGTGGAGAAAATAATAATATTAATTGCAAATGGGGAAATCCTTGAGATCAAGTTGTGAATCATTATCAGGGAAGTGTAAGGATGGATGCAGCATTAGTGCATTACAAACCTTTTTATTAGGTTTTTTTTTAGTCCTTTATCAGATGTCGAATACATACTGTGGGGAATTAAAACTTTTAAGCTGTGGTGTGAAATTTTGGATAGAAGATATGCTTTAATCAGAATAACATAATTGATCTCTCTGCTGATATATAATTCCTTTACAGGACCTGAAGGTCCTGATTCAGTTGTTTAGGCTTGAGACCAAGTTTATTATTGTTTCTATGAGTTGAAGTGTTCAAGCTAACTTAAATTTGTAAACAGAGTTTTTGAAACAAGTTGTTCAAAGTTTGGTATATAAGGAAAATTTTCCACAATCTGTAATGGTGTTTGCCCCAGCTTTTGTTTGGTTTCTCATCTCCTTAAAAGAAATTGGGCCGAAAAGAATTTTAACAAAAGGAGCTTTTAAAAATTAGTTTTTTATTTTATTTTTAAATTATAAAACTTTGGGGGGAAATGAGCTTTTAAATGAGTTAATTTTAGGAGCTTTTGACGTTTATTTTTCTTTTTCATTCTTTATTTGAAGTCCCAAGATCCAAAAATACATTATCCAAGAAATTTTAACTTAAAAGTAATTCATTTTAAAAAATTCTAAACTTACCAAACAGCTTTAACTTTAACCTGGAGTAGCATTTAAGTTTGGAATTTCCAAGTATGGTGTCTTGTTGAGATAAAAGGTTTTATATGAGAAGCTGTTTCAAGTGTCCTTAAAATGGCAGTCTTGTGAGAATTTTCATTTAATAATAATGTATCATAATCCTTGCCTATATTGTCCCAATTTTCCATCTTACTGTCTCAAGGTCAAGGATGTTGTTGTATCTGCCGTTATAAGATTGTCACGTCAAAGCTATATGAATCTTATGTTTAGCCAGTTAAGCCAGGGTTTACATTGAAGAACTTGGAAAAATTAGGAGCGTTACTGTTATATTTTAAGGGAGAAACACACAATCTTACAGATATTTTCTCAAATAGGGCTTGAGCTCAAGTACCGTATTGTTTGTACTTTGTAGAGGACCAAATTAAGCAAGAAGATCTGTTTGATGAATACCTTCTGCTAACATATGTTCCTAGCAATGAATAATAGGAATAAAATCAAACTTAAAAGCTATTTTGTTTGTAACTGAAACTTTCCTTCAAATGTAAGATATATTCAGTATCCATGTAAAACCAAATATGTAGTATTGGAGGTTGAGGAGTTTATCTTCATGAACTCTAATAATGATTCTGCTAGAAGCAGCAATTTGAAACAACAAAACTTTAACCAAAATATCCAAAATCCATGTAAAATCATTTACTTAGCATTTGGTGATGCAAGAATTCATATTCATGAATTCAAATAATAATTCTGCTGGAAGCAATTATTTGAAACAACAGAATTTGATCAATGTCAAATAGGACATAACAATATCAAATGTTCCTTGTTCAGCATGACATTTTTTTTCAGAGATCTTCATTTTGTAGACACAATTTGTAGTCATTAGCATTGCAATTGCTACATAGTACTGTATTATGGTTTACAGAGAAAAATGTGTGATTATTTCTTAATGTCCTTTTGTTGATCTCAGGTGATGTACATGGTCAATATTCTGATCTTTTAAGGCTTTTTGAGTATGGCGGACTACCTCCCGAGGCCAACTACTTATTTTTGGGGGATTATGTGGATCGAGGGAAGCAGAGTTTGGAAACAATATGCCTTCTCCTAGCATATAAAATAAAATATCCCGAGAATTTTTTCCTTTTGAGGGGTAACCATGAATGTGCTTCTATTAACCGTATATATGGATTTTATGACGAGTGTAAAAGAAGGTTCAATGTAAGGTTATGGAAGACATTTACAGAATGCTTCAATTGCCTTCCTGTGGCAGCACTAATTGATGAAAAGATTTTGTGCATGCATGGGGGTCTTTCTCCTGACATACGTAATCTGAATCAGATTAGAAATCTACAGCGGCCCACTGATGTGCCTGATACAGGTTTGCTTTGTGATCTCCTCTGGTCAGACCCAAGCAAAGAGGTCCAAGGTTGGGGAATGAATGACAGGGGAGTTTCATATACATTTGGTGCTGATAAGGTCTCAGAGTTTCTTCAGAAACATGATTTGGATCTTATTTGTCGTGCTCATCAGGTTAAACTCCCTGCCTTTGGTGTTCAATGTGTTATGAGTCTTCAGGGTTGAGTTTGTATCCCTATATTTAGTTGATGACTAAAAGTACTGAGACTTATTTCCACCAATCCTTATCTATCTATCAGGATTATAACAATTGCTTTACTTCATGCAAACTTGGTATTACTGTTTTCCATGTAAATTCTGACATTCAAATGCCACTCATTAGCTTATGATGCTTCATTCTTTACGTTCCTGCATTTACATTCAAGGATAGTATCTATCAAACCGTTGTGCTATTAAATTTAAATTGGATTAATGTTGAGTTTTGACCAGGTGGTGGAGGATGGGTACGAGTTCTTTGCTAACCGGCAGCTTGTAACAATATTTTCAGCACCTAATTATTGTGGAGATTTTGACAATGCTGGCGCTATGATGAGTGTTGATGAGACACTAATGTGCTCTTTCGAAATATTAAAGCCTGCTGATAAAAAAGCAAAGCTCAACTTCGGAAGTACTACTACTGCTAAGCCAGGAAACTCTCCAGCAGGCGTAAAGCGGTAAAGGTATGGAGATATCTTAATATCTGCTGATGCAATAAATAAACAAAATTGAGTGGTATATATTTTATTGTATGTGTAGGTAGATATTTATGACTTTCAACCTTCACAGTGAATTGGCAATTTTTTAGTAGCAAACTGTTTTTTATCCGTCTAGACTTGATTTGTGAATCTTTTGCTGAGATCAATTAAATAAGCTTATGGTGGTAATTTCCAAAATCTGCTTTATTTCTAGCCTTTTGAAATAGGTGCTTGTCATGATTACACTTGAATTTGGAGACAAGGTGTCTTGCTTGTTGGACTAGACTTCAATTTGGTAGTTTTGTGAGATTTCATAGATTTAACCATTTCTGTTATAATTTAGGATTGTTGGAACTTGGAATGATCTGATTTTATATCGATTTCACATCACGTAGCATCACTAGTGTCAATGTTTTGTATTGTTTTGTTGTTCACATTCAATGCATTTAATACATTCCAAATTTCTCTTGTTGCCTTTCAGTCCTTCCTGGGTACAAAAGTATGAAGTTAATTTTGGTGAAATTGATTCCACAACCGTCAGCTTGGTCTTGAAGATATAATAGTTGCAAGAAAAGGAAAGTAGAGTTCCATTTAGTCATGATATTTTGGAATTGTAAAATCAAAGGAAAACACCATCATGAACTATGTAGACCGTTGTTCCACTGGTGCAAATTTGTATCGAGGTAGACAGCCTCCTTGTTTTCTTTTGTCACTAGTAGCTGGTGTATGTCATTCTGACTTATAAGGTTCTCAAGCATTGATGGATACATCTGCATGTGTTCTGCAAACTAATTAAAAATGCTCTTACAATTGGTTTATGAATGGCAGTGAAGCCAGTAAAAATGGATATGGTCCCCACTTTGGTGGTGTCCTTGTTATTTTTTGGTAGTCCTTTTGTCTTTGGTGGAAATCCTCTGTTAATACGGGATCTCCCAAGTCCTTTTACTTGACTACCTCTGAAACCTGATTCAACCCTTTGGATCTACCATATGAGACAAAGGTTCTCACGCTTTTTGTTACATTGCATTGCTATATCAACTCTTGAATTCATGTTTACAATATGTGCCAATCTTATGTTTTCAATATATGTGCCTTGTCATTTAGTTGTGCATGTATACCATGATAATCCTAACATATAAAGTTTTGCACTTTACCTTTTAATGTACACACCGATCATTTTGAAGGAAGTAATCCCTGTGCCTCTTGTTATAGAAGTAGAGTTAAATAAAGGACAGGAGAAATATGACCTAGCCAGCAGACTTGAGTTTGTTTGTACTGGGTGTGCGTTCACAGCTTATATTTAAGTTCCTGTTTATTAACATTGTGAAAAAAAAAAATTGTATTTTTTTCTTTGTGTTGCACGGGTACTAATACTAGTTTTAAAAAAAACGTGTTTACTGTTCTAACAGTATAAAACGCAAAAGGTAAGGACTCGTGTTGTCCATGACGGACCTGGCCTGGGTGTACTTGGACCTTGGAATTGAGTCCTGAACACCTTATGATAAATTGAACTATTAACAAATGTTTAAAGTAGGGGTAAAAAAATTATTTTTATCTTCTGAACCTTGATCTGTTAATGATATCATTATTATGTATGATCTTTAAGAAATAAGAACGTCTTTCAATTATCAATAAAGTGAAATTATGAAGCATTTAAAGGTTGTGCAATTCAAATTTTATAAAGACAAAATGAATTGCTGGATGTAGTTTTAACTAGTTCATTTACTTATCGTATTAGCAAGCTGCTTTTTCTTCTTTTTTGTACAACCCTATTGACAGGTTTGTTTCTTCCCTTTGATACATTTTAAAAAGGTAGATGCAAAGCGGGCCATTGAACCCAACATCAAGCAGTCTTAAGGAGCTTGCTTGATGAGCTAAGGTTCTTATGGACCCAAAAAGAAAGAAACTTGAACTTGTATCATTATTTTGTTAAAGATTATTTGTTAAATTTGATCTGATTATTTTTAATCAAGATATAATATGGTTGATTTCCTTTGATAAAAGATATAATCTTGCGATAAAATTGTATATAATTATATAATCAAAGTTTCCCATTTTTTTGTTATATCTCATTTATTCATATTTTTCTTCTCTCTCTAGTTCTATATATCTTTTACTCTCTTTTTTTTTATCATATTTCTTAACAAAGTTAAAAGTCTCTTATCCTAAAAACAAATGTGAAATTAGTATAAATTTTAATTTGACAAATTCTTCCAACATTTTAAAGCATTAGTATCATGTGACTTCCTAAAAAAGAATATTAATTAAAAACTAAAATAAATTATATATCGTATTGTTTAGAGTCTTTCTTTGTTATGCGAAGGTAAATAGAAGAATATTATACATAGTCTTAGTCTTACCCTTACATATGTAAAAATGTTGTTTCCTGATTAATTGTTGAGCAATATTAATATCAAAAATTTTAGGTGTGCAAATACGTTCATATTATTTATTAGTATGACTGTATGAGTATAAAATTCTATAAATTATCTAACCTAAAATTTCTACAACAATGGACAGTAGTCACTTTGTTGGGCGTTTATATAGAGCTTAACTTATATGTTTTGTTAGTATATCTTATATATACCTTTTCTAACTAATCTTAATTACGAATAGTAGTCCATCAAACAAATTTCATATTTTTTTAATCATGATAAGAAGTATTCATCGATTTTGTTGGTAATTAATCTCCGTTCAATAATTTGGTTATTTTTAGTGAGATTTTCCTCTTCTAATCACTTTTTTTATCCAGATAATTTGAATTTTGAAACTTTACATTTTCAAATCAAGTTCCATATTACAAGTTCGATACTACTCAGACCAATATCTTATAGATATTTCATATTTAATTTGTTGTAAGGTATTAATTACTCACAATATTTTCTTTATTAAACATCCAAGAGATTGAAACATTACCCTTATGTTGGTGCAATTGGAACTGGATTACAAGTTACATGTTTTAACCTTGTAAATGAAATTATAAAAAAAAAGTGATTGAGAGAGATTTTATTAAAGATAGTCAATTAGATATTAGTTTATCAATAAAATTAATGAATATTTTACACTTGTAATTTATTAATTAAAAGAAAAAATAACTTTTAATAGAGATTAGTTATCAATAAAATTAGTGAATACTTTGTACCTATAATATGTCAACTAAAAGAAAAGAATATGAAAAAAGTAATAAAGAAGATACTTCTATTCTTTTATTTTTATTTATCAAGATTTTTTTTATTTGTTTTAAAAGTTATGAATAAGAGTTTATTACTTATAGTCTTTATAATTATGCTTTTGCTTTTATAAATTTTAAACAATTTATTCACTATTAAAAATTTAAAATGATAAGGTGTTCTAACTCGATTGATTGAATAACATGTGAGTTATTGAATTTTTTATGGTATTTGAATTCGATTCTTATACATAAAAGAAAATGAGAAAAAGAATAATAATGAAAGGGCATGCTAAAAAACTGAAAATCACTTTAACATAAATAAATATATTGATTATATTTTTTGATGTATTTAATAATTTTTGAAGTATACAAAATTAAAGGAAACGAAAAGAAGATACTTCTTAATTCATGTATTGTTTTTAAAATAGAGTAAAATTATAAAACAATATTTGGTTATTTTCACAAGTGAAATAAAAAAATAAGAGAGAGACTAATGGAAAGCGTTGTCAATGCGACAGTCGACAGTACTTGGTTATAAAATAGAAAAGAAGTGCATGGTTTTCTGAAGCCCATGGTCTCAGTGACATTATTTTATAACTTGGCAGAAATTGTTTAATGTTGTGTGTTTGTCTATGATGCCTCGTACAGAAATTGAAATTGACCAGAATGTGCAATGTGTCTTCTGCTTTGCTATGCTGGAGCTTTTCGGAGACTACACATGTAACAAATTGAGTAATGAGTGCGAAAGGGATTGGTGCTTGGTGGTGCAGTTTCGATATTGTTAAAGGTTGAATTGAATTTGATGAATATTATTCACTTCAGAACATGAAACGTCGAGATATTAGCAACATCATGAGTTTTGAATTAGCAAAAAAAATACAAAGCGTAAGATGACGTGACTTTCACGGTCTTGTGCAGTCATAGTGAGAGTAACCTCAGCAGCACAACTCAACTATCAGCCAAACCTAAGATGTTTGTTGTTTGATTGTTCTCTATTATTGAATTTTGGGGACCCATATTATCAATTTATCATCCTAAAATATTCTAGACAAACTGTTCCATTGCTCTTAATAATAATCCTATCCACTTTGGTTGGACTCAAATATCACATTACTAGCAGTGAGAGTAATGTGTCACATGGGTAGGACCATGTTTGGTGGTTCGGACATGTGGTGGGTTGGGTTTACATTTGGTAATTTGGTGCAATTATTGCTGTCAAAACTAACAATATTTTAATGGTAGAAATAACTGAAAGTTGGAATCTTTCTCAGCAACCCAAAGAAAGAGTTGAAAAAAATTGGTGGAATCACTTTAAGGCACTCGATGTGGGCACTCTTGTTCTGGTTTCCAAGATTCTCATGTAGATTATTAGTATTGTTTCGGTATAGCTACTTTTTATTCTAATAATATTTCTATTTATTTATTGAATATTTTATTTTTTTCTAAAATACATGTATTTTTTATTAGAAATAAATAACATTGAAATAGGCCATAATTGAATACTAAAATAAAATTTTAACTATCTTGTATGACCTTATACTACCAAACCAATTCGTTTGGAATCTTTTATAACGTTAGTGACTTACACACAAGATCCACAATTAATACTTTTGTCGATAAAACTATTAAATCAACTTTATCTTATACAGAGTACCAAAAACTTATAGTAGCGACATATTTCTATAATTGAATGAAGCCGAAATACAAATTAAAGCTATTTGCAAGTTGCAAGGATGCCACCACCGCCTTTTTTTTGTGTGTGTGTGTGTTAGTAAACGAAAAAAAAAACTACTATGCATCTCTAAATGTTTCTGCTGTTTGAGAGTTGCATGACAACACCGTATGTGACATCATCAACATTAAAAATATGTTTAATTTAAATTAATTGAGATCGGTAATAGATAATTCAATAATAAATACTAAAAAGTTGAAAAAAATCAAAATAGAAGATGTGCCGTATGAGTGTATTTAATTTTTATATTATTATAATAAATAATTTTTTTAAAAAACATCATTACTATGATATAAAATTATTCACTCGTCGATTTAAATTCCAAAACTAGGTTTCGTAAACATACTCAACCTCTAATCAAATGCCTAGTAATTGAATCAAAGAACATATCTTTTTTATCAATGATAATTGAGTTATCTAGTTATATGGAATTGTGAGTTGGGCATATAAATCATTCATTAGGTAGGTAGAGAATACTTAAGTACATCATGTGCTTCTTTGTTATTCCAAGCTAAATTATATTTTGTGCGGGTATCAAACATGTGAATGGATGAAAATACACGGCAAGAAAGAAAGAAAGTATTTTTGCTTGGAAATTTTAAACGAAAAGAAAAGAAAAATAAAATATAGTTAAAACAGCTTAATTGAGATTCGATCCAGAATAGAATCTCTTCCTACAAAATTTAGTACCACATCTATAAATTATTAGAAACTCTTAAATAGTTAACTTGTAGTAGGCAGTGGGGGAAACAGTGCCGTCTTCCCTGTGTTGGGTGTAGAATAGATAATTCATAACTGTGGGGTCATATATATATACACGATACGAGTATTGTATTTTGCTTGGAACGAGGAATCACGTAAGGTAAAGGCAAAGCAAAGATAAGTTATCACACAAAAACTCTGGTGGGTTCCATTATTATATTCCGTAACAGAATAGCTAGCAACTGCCAAACGTGGGTTCCAAAATAAGTGCTCTCACTAATTATTCATCAACACTTGTTTGAATCCTCCTTCCCCAACCTAAAGTCAATGCCTTCATTGAATGATTTCTTAAGCTTAAAGGGATTATTAAAAGAAACTGTCTTTTATGATAAAAATCAGTTTTATATGTATAGTTAAAATTAAACTTTTGTTAATATTTTAAGAAATATAATTATATTATTATTATCTGTGCCAAAAATTAATTAATAAAAAACTTATGTAAATGTAGCTTTTCATTAACCAATTTAGTTGAATGGTACTATAAAGTATACATATTCCATATGAGATTCCTTACCAAAGAAATCAAGAGATGTTTGGAGTTATAATTGTTTACTTTATATAATTAAAATATAAAATAATAAATTTTTTTAATATATAAATTATATTAAAATTATAGTCTAAAATGAATAAATTTATATTGTGATATTAATTTATTTTTAATTATTTATAGTCTTAAAAAATTTAAAATGAAATTTAAAAAAAAAAACATGAAAGAACATATTGAAAGAGGTAAGAAATTGAGAAAAATTTCTAAAAATGTTCTTTAATTCAGAAAAAATTCATAAAAACACTTTCAGCCAAAAAATATTTCCTAAAAATCTCCTCATTCATGATAATTATTCTAATTTATATAAGTTCTTATAAACATACATTTTACTTACAATTCATTTTCTTCCTTATTTTCCTATTCCTCTCCATGTTTTTTTTATCACATTTATTATTTATTTCCTTACTTTTTATTATTTATTTTTAGGGATGGAAATGAGTCAGACCGTCAATCAGGGACCTTTGATCTGACCTATTTAAGGTCTGGCCTGACCGGACTTGTTTATTATAAAAGTTAAACTAAGACTTTTTGAAAAACATGTTTAAATAAAAAGGTCAGACTCAAAATTTTAAAAAAAGCTTGTGAAACCTATTAGACTGACCTATTTAATATATATATATAAACTTAAAATTAATATTTTTTTTTTTAAAAATTCCTTATTATGAAGGTGAATAATCAATCAATCCAAAAAATCACCATGAAAATCTCATAAAATGATTATTATTTATTTGGAAATATAAATAAGATCTTGAGACATTTTCTATTTCAAAATTATTTCTTTAACTTTTCTAAATTGATTTAAAGTGTTTTGTAAATTAAATTTTCTATTAAAAATAAGTTTTTTAATAGGCTTGTAGGTTAAATTAGACTTTTAAATAGGTCAAACCAAACTTTATATTTTTAAATCAGACCAAGACCAGGCCTAACTAATCCTGACCTATTTCCACCCCTACTTGTTTTTATCCCTTTCCTCTCTTTGTCTCAATTCACCCAAAATGAGGTAAACGTTTATAACCTTTTGATTTGCATAGGGTTTTATAAAAATAAAATAAAAAACATTTTTGAAACACTATTTAAATTTGATAATATAAATTAAATTAAAATATTCTATATTCTGTCAATATAATTTTCAGTAATAAAAAATGTATGTCAAATATAACTTTCAAATTAAGTATTATAAAAATAAAAAATAAACATTGTATATATGATAAGTTATAGTTGCATGACAATGTAACAAATATTTATATTGTAAATATATTTTAATTATTTATTATTATTTAATAAAATTTACAATGTTTGTATAATTATTGTTATTTATTTATTATATTACTTCTGGTTCATTTTTCTCTTTAAAAAATAATAATAATAGCTGGCAACCACCAATCCATCGGAGGTAAATAAAAAACAAAAGAAGCCCATCCAAGGTATTATTGGGCCGAGACACGATCACGTGCTATGGGGACAAAAACCCGGCCGTACAGTTAGTTACTTTAAATTAAATTCGAAAAAGAAATAAGTATACACGTGTCATGGATTCCAATACGAAGGTGTACGATTTGATAAGCATTCAAATTCAACACCTTTGAGAGCTTATCACATTAATCTCCCATTCTCCCCCACCTACCTGTCTGCTTCACTCAAGACACGTAATTTTAGGAGGATTTATTTAAAAAAAAAGTCATAGGAAAAGTATAATTATAAACATTAATTGAAAATTTAATAGTTCAAATTATAATTATATATAATAAATATTTTTAAAAATAAATGCACAATTATATCTAAAGTATATTTTTTTTCAAGAATAACTGAGTAAGTGGGATTTATATTAAGATTTAAATATCATAAACTTAATAAATCACGAAATATAATACAAAAAAACTATGAATTTTTAAGACGTCTTTTTAAGGATATGGTTATACCATTTTATGTAAGCGTATATACATGTATGTCATAAATTTTTTCTCTCTTGTACTTTCTTACAATTTAACCACTAACGAGAAGAGTGTGCTCTTGAAGTATGAATAGAAAAAAAATCTTAAATTTTGTACTAATATACCTATTATAATTTGAATTTTATGGTCATGTATTGTTAATGTAAAATAATGTTAAATTGTTGTATATTATCAATCAATGAAATATTATCATTAAATTTTTTTTAAGACAATTTGTGTAAAAATCAACAAATTGATCATTTACGACAATTTATAATTTAATTCCTCTATGCTATCTATGCATAACCTATCGATAACTTTTAGGTTATTTGACCTTATATTTACAATTATACCATAGAAATAAAAATATAAGTAAAATTGAAGATTAAACAAAATTTATGATTTTTTTAAAATAAAAGGATTAAATGTTTTTATTTTAAAGTAAATAAACCAAAATATGGATTGAACAAATTAAAATAGAGAGATAAAAATTATATTTAAACTATAATATTATATTAAAAAACTGAAATAATATTTTCATAGTTTTATTTTTCTTATATGGCACTAATTATGGGAGGGAGAGAGTATTACTAATATAAAACTATTTTAAAAAAAAGTTTTTTTAAAAACAGGTTTTTTAAATAAATAAAAAAAGCATTTTAAAAAACAGTGTTTATGGAAATACCATGATATAGAAGTACCAATTTTCTTTCATTCTTTTGTTTCTAAATTTCACCATTAAATATATTCGCATGTCACTCTCTATGCAGATTATCCTAATAATATGCTGTTGCTGCATACCTAGCGTGAATTTTCCAGAGTCTGGTGCATTAATTCTATGGAGCAACTTTAGTTGCCACCATGTGAATGATGTGATTAAGCAGGTGAAGAAGAGGAAGAGGTCGGTGATACTGTATGGAGAGAATCTAGGGTATAGAAGAACCTCGTGCTTGGAGCCACTGGATTAGTGGATGTGGTCTGGTCGCCATTGTTAATATTAGATTTGTTATGGCGATAATAGTTTGGGCCTAGTTATTGGCCCAATTATCGTTAGAAGATCGTGGACTTAACTGATTTTCAGAACGTGGTATGACCTCGTCCATAGTGACGGTTGAGAACGTGTAGAATGGGGCCGGAAATCTCGGGAGCAGTTCATATCCCAACCACGAGGTAACGTGCTTATAAATACAGATTAGTAGCCATGGAGTAAGGTACATATATACGTTCTAACTCCCTCTTTTTCAATTACACAGAGCACACACCCCACGTCAATTGGTGTATCTCTGTGATCATCTGCTTCGAGGTATCATTCTCCATTGATATCTTTGAAGTTGCAGAGTTAGAGTGATCAAACAGCAACCACACAGTATTTTTTGTACTGTACATTTGTGTTCTGGAAAACATACAGAACATTGGCGCCGTCTGTGGGGAACGATAAAATTCGAGTCCCACGCTTCAGCAATGGTGAATACAAGAAATAGCCAACCTGCACCACGTTCTGAAACGCAAAACCAAGAAATGCTTATGCCAGAGAATCCTAACGTGGTGCGACGCGAAGAAGTACACATCACAGAAGCTGTCTTCGACGAGGCTTCTTCCCCAGCCCAGAAGGATCAACTTAGGGAAGTTTTGACGAGAAGAATGGTGCAGGCAGAAGAACTCGGGGGACAGCTCGTCAGTAATGCTCTCAGTTCAATCTTGAGTCGAATTGAGAACATGGAAAGGAGACAAAACCTTCAGAGGCAAGAGGACATTCGGAACATTGCACGCCAGATGGAAGAAAGAAATGAGGAGTGGAGACGCGCTGAGATGCAACGCATGGCACAACTGGAGCGGAAATTGCAGAAAATAGTGGAGCAAGTACAGGCTTCAAACCGTGCAGAGGGAACACCACCCTCCGCACAAGATTTGAGGGAACATTTGAATCAGCTAAGAAATACCGAGCAGGAAGGAGGCCAGGTACGGACTGAGGAACGATCCCGGGAACAACTTCGGGTACAGGAGCCGACGCAGGATGAAGGGAACAAAAATGAGACTCCGCCCAACCGAATCAACGTTGGCGGAAATCAGCATAGTCGAGTAGAGGCCGATGCAGACCAAACACGTCGAGAAAACAGAGCAGAAGTCCAGAGGGTCGATTAGACATTGGTGGAACTAGATAAGCTGGGGGAGCCGACCACACGTGGCAGAGAAGGACCTGTCTATCGTCGGAAGTATAGCCGGGGACAACAAAATAACAGCCCATTTATAGACGAAATTGTGAGTGCCCGGTATCTGGATGACTTTGATGGGTCATTTTTGTCAAAGTACGATGGAACACAGGATCCCCAGGTACATATTGACGAGTTCGACTTGCAAATGTTTGTCCGGGGCATTGAAGAGCCTATCATATCAAGGATTTTTGTTACGACGTTGACTGGGCCGGCATAAACATGGTTCCACACATTACCGCCCCGTTCAATTAGGAACTTTGAAGATTTCAGGCAGAAATTCTTGTTGAATTTCGCAACTAGTAAAAAGCAACCAAAATCGGAGTTCACTCTGGGAAGAATAAGGCAGTCACCCGACGAAACTTTGCAGAGTTACTTGGACCGGTTCAAAGAGGCGGCGTTACAGGTGCACGGGCTCGAGGAAAAGGTCCATGTTTACCTTATCTCAGCCGGGCTAAATGGTTCTTCACGTTTTGCTAAATCTATTTATAAAGACCCAGTGAAGTCGTTAACGGAGTTCAGTGCCCGGGCCAAGAAGTATCTAGAGCTTGAGCAAATGGAAATTACAAACAATTCAAGACGGGGAAAGGAGCGAAACAACAGAAGTCCGCCCCCGAAGAATAGGAGCCATTTAGAAAATCGAGCTCGGAATAACGACATGAAGTCCAGATCGGGGAGGTATGAGAATAAATACGACAAATATACTCCTTTAAATGTTCCCCACTCACAAATCTGGAAAAAAGTAGCTCTCACGGAGATGAAGAAGGTAGAGCGACCGCGCCCAAACTTCAACCGGGCAGGGTTGGATAAGTCACGATATTGTGAGTTCCACAACGGACCCGGACACACTACCGACCAGTGCTGGGACTTGCGGGACGCAATTGAAAAGTTTGTCCGAGAAGGAAGACTCAGACAATATGTGATCAGGACTCAAGGACGGAAGAACAAACGCAAGGATGATGAGAACCAGTCAGATAAGAAAGGTGAAAGAAAGAAAGCCCGGGAAGAAGACGATACATTCCCGGAACCAGAGTTCGAATGCAACGTCATCTCGGGAGCTATGGGAGGTGGCGGAGATACTGCCAATCAACGAAAAAAGTATTTGAAGGAGGTGTTATCTATTCGAGCACAGCCCAAGTTTAAGACCCGGATAGAGGAACCAGAACCCCCACTCCTGTATTTCACGAGACAAGACATGGATGGAGTAGTACCCAGACATGAGGACAGATTAGTAATATCAGCGACGGTTGGTAACTGCCGGGTAAGGAAGATGTTCGTCGACAACGGAAGTTCTGCTGACATCATTTTATGGAGTGCATTTCAAAAGATGAACTTGGATGCCAAGGAACTGAGGTCGTGCAAAACAATGCTGATCGGTTTTAATGGCGGAAACACGAATGTAAAGGGGTCTATCCGCCTACATTTAACCTTGGGAACGAGAGAAGCGTATAAGTCCGAGGAAGTGAAATTCGTCGTGGCCGATTTTCCATCCCGATACAACATAATATTGGGACATCTTAATGTCTACAAAGCACCAGAAACTTAAGTTCGTCGGTAGCAACGGATGGGTAGTAACAATATGTGGTAACCAGAAGGAATCTCGACGGTGTTATTATGACACGGTTAAAGAAAGTGAATATACGTCTACGACGACACGGCGGGATGCGAGAAAAACGCAGGAAGTGCAGCAGGCCGACGACGGCATCAGTAACCGGGTACGTCCAGTGAATGCGGTGGAATTAGATATGCGAGAACCTCCGGACGAATGGAGGCAGGAGCCAGTGGAAGAAGTGGAGCAGATCCGGATAGGTGACCGAGTTGGCCAGATAACTAACATTGGTCGAATAATGGAGCCCGGACCGAGGAAGGTCTTAATCTAGTGCCTGAAGAAAAATCACGATGTATTTGCCTGGGAGGCGTCAGAAATACCAGGCATTGATCCTGAATTCTGCTGTCACCGGCTAGCCATGTACCCGGGATCAAAATCAGTGGAACAGAAAAAACGAAAGCTGGGTCCAGAAAGGATCCAAGCCTTGCATGAGCACATCAATGAGTTGTTACAGGACGATTTCATACGCGAGATTCAATACACCACGTGGCTGTCAAATGTAGTCATGGTGCGCAAACCGAATGGAAAATGGAGAGTATGCACAGATTACACGGACCTGAACAAGACTTGCCCAAAGGACGCATATCCCATGCCAAATATAGACCAACTGGTGGACAACTCTTCCGGATATAAGGTCCTCTCATTTATGGATGCTTTTTCCGGGTACAATCAGATCGTGATGCATCCAGATGACCAGGAGAAAACAGCTTTCATAGGCGACAAAGCTAATTATTGCTACAACGTCATGCCATTCGGACTCAAAAATGCGGGGGCCACATATCAAAGGATGATGAACAGAGTATTTGAATCACAGCTCGGGAGAAATATTGAAGTCTATATAGACGACATGATAGTCAAAACATCGGAGGCTAGCAAGCATGTCGTGGATCTCGAGGAAACGTTTAACCGGCTACGCAAATTTAATATCCGGCTAAACCCGCTGAAATGTACTTTTGGCGTCGGGGCCGGAAAGTTCTTGGGCTTCATGTTGACACACAGAGGAATAGAGGCAAACCCAGATAAGTGTCATGTCATACTAGATATGCAGTTTCCGACCAGCAAGAAGGAAGTACAGCAGCTGACGGGGAGGATAGCCACGCTAACACGTTTTATGCCGAAGTCGGCAGAGAAAGCCCTCCCATTTTTCAAAATGTTGAAGAAACAAGCTGTTATCGGGTGGAATTCAGAATGCGAGGCTGCTTTCGTTGACATGAAGAATACTTTAGCATCACCACCAGTTCTGTCAAGGCCGGAAGCAGGAGAAGCGTTGATTATGTACTTATCAGTGGGCGACGAAGCTGTAAGCGCAGTGCTGGTACGAGAAGTGGAGTCGACACATAAACCAGTATACTTCGTAAGCCGGGCTTTGCGTGATTCCGAGTTGCGATACCAGAAATTAGAAAAGCTGGTGTTCGCCCTAATCGTCGCCGCTAAAAAATTGCGCCCATATTTCCAAAGCCATACCATAGTTATACGAACGAATCAACCAATCCGGCAAGTACTACATAAGCTCGACCTGGTCGGAAGGATGACCAATTGGGCAGTCCAACTGTCTGAGTTTGATTTAAAATTCGAGGCCTGTCATGCAATCAAATCCCAGGCATTGGCTGACTTCGTCCGAGAACTCACCCCTCACCCTGCGAGCACAGGGGATTGGTGGACGTTATACGTGGATGGGTCCTCCAACAAAAAAGGGAGTGGGGCCGACATTATCATCGAAAACCCGGCAGGAGTGGCAACGGAAGTCTCGTTACAATTGAAATTTTCGACGTCAAATAATCAAGCCGAGTACGAAGCACTGATCGCTGGACTCGCGCAAGCAGAGGAACAAGAGGCTAAAAGAGTAAAAGTACACACGGACTCTCAGTTGGTGGCAGCCCAAATTGAAGGAAGATATCAGGTAAAGGGTCCCTTATTGATTAAATACTTGGGACGAGTAAAAGAGCTTATGGCTAAATTCGACGAGGTTGACGTCGTCCACATCCCTCGAGGGGATAATACTAGGGCAGATATCTTGTCAAAGTTAGCCAGCACTAAGAGCCCGGGTAGCAATCGGACGGTGATCCAACAACAACTCTTACAACCGGCCTGCATAATGATGATCACGACAGAGAACGATTGGCGTCGACCAATAATTAGTTACTTGGAAAAGGGGGCATTACCAGATGACGAGGTGGAAGCTCGGCGGGTGATACGGACATCAACAATGTTCACAATCGTCGACGGAGAGTTATACAGGAAGGGATTACACAGTCCTCTATTAGTGTGCGTGCCTCCGGACCGAGTAGAATATGTCTTGTTCGAAATACATGAAGGTATCAACGGACAACACATGGGGGGTCGAGCACTGACAAGGAAGACACTCCGGGCTGGATATTACTGGCCGACTGTGAGTGCGGATGCCACCGAGCACGTGAGGAAATGTGAAAATTGTCAAAGGCACGCCTCAAGGATATTATCTCTGCCTGAAGAATTACAATCTATTTCGGCCCCGTGGCCATTTTACAAATGGGGCATGGACTTATTGGGCCCACTTAGGCCGGCAGAAGGGCAAATGAAATGGTTGGTAGTCGCCGTAGATTACTATACCAAATGGATTGAGGTGGCTCCCTTAGCTACGATCACATCGGCCCGGGTACAAAAAATTTTCGAGAGAAATATAATTTCTCGGTTCGGAATTCCCGGGGAAGTAGTCACTGATAACGGTACTCAGTTCACCGACAAAGGATTTCAAGAAATGATGGCCGGTTTCCACATCCGGCACCGATTTGCATCGGTAGAACACCCTCAATCCAACGGTCAGGCGGAGGCGGCTAACAAGACAATTTTAGAAGCACTACGAAAATGGATGAATGACGCTGGATCCAGTTGGGTGGAACAGCTGTACTACGCCCTTTGGGCATTCGAACGACCGTCCAATCGTCAACAGGCGAGACCCCATTCCGGATGACATATGGCAGCGAAGCCATGATCCCAATGGAGGTCGGACAAGAATCATGGCGACGAACACAAGTATTACGAGAAGGTGAGAAGACTAACAACGACGCGCTTGCTTTGGAATCAGCCCTGATTGACGAAATTCGAGTAGCCGCCCACGCCCGGGATCTCCGGGCAAAGCAGCAAATGGCAAGCGCCTACAACAAGAAGGTAGTTCCGCGGTAGTTTGAATTGGCCGAGTTGGTATTGCGATGTGCAGACATTGGGAACAAGAATGCTCGTGACGGAAAATTTGCAGCAAATTGGGAAGGGCCATACCGAGTAGCTCAAAAGCTTGATAAAGGAGCGTATACCCTCGAAACTTTGGGCGGCGTCCAGATTAAGCGAACGTGGAATGCGGACAAACTGAAGAAATATTACAGCTAACCGAAGCATGTGGATTTCTCCTTTATTGAGAGTATGAACTCAGATGTTATTTACCCAAGTGCATATGGTTCTCTTTAATCGAGGATACATTCCATTAATAAAGCGATATGATTGTCTTTTATGGAAAGTACGAACCCCGACTCCGTCCACCGGGTTCATATGGTTTTCTGTCAGAGACCGTGTCATGCTACTAGCACTGTGCTCGGAACGCCGTTGTAAATTTCGAGTCTGTAATTGTTATTGGGAGTATGGGCCGAGATATCTTCTCGGAACATATGGTTCTCGCTTACTAATTTATCATTTACCGGTATCAATAAAATGATTCTCCCTTTTGATGGATTATCTTATTAGTAATATAATTGTCCGAATACATTTTTAAGAGCGTTGAACGATACGCTACCCGGTTCTGATCAAATCGGTAAAGGAGCATATCCGATAGCGGAGTTGTTCATGGTACAAATCTAAATGAGAGGCTAAATCTCATAATATAATACGGATATATTAATTGGTCGTTGGAACCAAAATTACGCGCGTACAATATTGATAACCGAGTATAAGAACTCGAAAGCAAAATTATCATTGATATAAAAATAAACAATGTACCAGGCTCGGAAGCCTAACATTAACGGAAAGAAAAATACAAAGTCAAATCGGCATCCCAGCCCTTCAATTAGGAGCTTGGGTGTCGGCGGCAGGCTCTTTGTCCTGACTAGGCGGCGTCGGGGCGTTTACAGTGGTAGGCGGAGCCAAAGATGAAGTGTCGTCCACTTGCATAGGCTCTTCAGCAGCCGCAACAGAGGAGTCCTCAGCCTCGGTAGGTGGTAACAGACGGCCCTCATCCACATAGGCCAGGAAATGCATCCCGGTAGTGTTGAGGGTCACGTCGGGGTTTAGGAACCTAATCATCTCGAGGGTATTGTTGAAGGATTCCTCGGCGGCTGCTGCAAGAGTTTTCTTCATAGACTCCAGCTTCTCGTCGTGGGCGGCGTTTAAAGAGTCCAGCGTGGAAGTTAAAAGAGTTGTTTTCTGCTCGGAAATTTCAAGAGCACCTTGAGCTCGGCCCAGATCAGCCCGCAAAGAAGCCGAGATGGCCTGAGCCGAAAGCAGGTCCTCCTTCAGCTTCCGAGTTTCAGAAGAAAATTTCTCCTTTGCCTTCTCGAGCCCAGCTTTAGCAGCAAGGAGCTCTTGGTGAATCTTCTTCTTCTCTTCTACCGCGACCCCGTACCTGAAACAGACTTGAATAAGAACTCGCCAATTTACCAGTACACACTTAACGTTATTTAAAATACGCACCTGTCCTGCATGGTAACAAAGGCCCGCACCAAAGAGGCGCACTCATAAGCGTTCTCCTCAATACGGACAAGCTTAGCAAGTTCGTCGCCCACAGGGGCACCCGCCTCGAGAAGATAGCTAGGAGGCTTGGTCAGCTTGACCAACTCTTCAGTGACCCCCTTTTTCCAAACGTTACCCGCCACAGCCTGAGGTTCAAGCCGACCGGGTTGGATGGGGGAGCTAGACGGAGGGGTAGGCACCCCGACAGTAGAGATGGTAAGTGTAGCGGTTGGAGTGCCCGAAGCCGAGGTGGGATGAACAGAATGTTTGGGGGCAGCTGGCTTATTTTGAACATTGGCCCTTTTCTTATCAGCCTCCAGGGCGACCCGGAAGGATGGAGGAGGGCGTTTGCCCCTTAGGCGGCACCTGTTGAGTTGGGGTCTTTTCGATGGCCGGTCCCTTATTCTTGGGATCGACAACGGCTTCCGGGGTCGATTTGGCGGTGGGAGTCGGTTGCTGACCCATGTTAACTATGTCAATAGAAGATATGTTAGAAATAGCATTCAACAAAATAATGAACATAATAAACAGAGAAGCATGATTACAGTATTTGGAAAAACTGCCACGGGCACGACAAACATAATCGGCCGCACGAGGTGACCCACAAGTATCAAGGTACTCTGTTATGACGGACAGGGCGGAGGCCTCGGAGTCAGACAATGACTCCTCTATAAACCTATAGCAAGAACGGTCTTCACAGTAATGGTCTCGCGACCAATACAGAGGGAACGACCACTCCACGTCGTCAGATTCTTTTCCCCGAAGGAAAAAGGGTTGCTGCTCGGGAGTGGCAACAACCTTGAAAAATTTATCCTTAAACCCGCGGAAAGAGTCTGTAAACGGAACAATTAACTTACGTTTACTTTGACTTCGGAGAGAGACCCAACCCTTACGTTCGGATGGTTCCCTGCCCGTCCTCAGGGTGTTGGGATAAAAATAATAAAAAAATAGTGGAATTGTGCAAGGAATCCTAAGGTCCTCGCAGAATAGTTCAAAGGTTCTCACAAATCCCCAGCTATTCGGATGGAGTTGAGAAGGAGCTATTCGGAGATGGTTCAACACTTCCATCTCGAAAGCAGTAAAGGGGAAGGTCACCCCTATTTGGGAAACTACGCCTTCATAAAAGAAAAAGAAGTTGGGATCATTGCCTTCCCGGTAGGCGCATATGGGCTCACCCGAGTAGGGAGCCCGGACCCCAAACCCGTCCTGTTTACCTACGGGAAGGGAGACTATGTTGCCTAACTCAAGGGTGGAAAAAGTCTTATGGACTTCATAGGTGACCCAAGGAAATTTAGGGGCCAGAACTGGAACCACGTCTGACTCGGACTCGGCAGACAGAGACTCGTCTATAATCTCCAAGGAATCATCCATTATACCTACGCAAAAAGAAGAGAAAAACAAGAATTAGCACACATACCTGGAGATGACACGTCAAAGATAGGAGAGGCCGAGGCCGAAACCTCGCAGTCGCCTACACGGGTGCGCGACCTCGACTGGGGTTTTTTGGTAGACGAGAGTATGGGGTTATGCCGATATGACCCTAAAATAGAGTCAGCGACGTCATCAGAACCACATTGAACATAGTACACGGCCCCCGAAACGCAGTCAACACAGGCATCATACTTAGCCTCCATTATGTCATCTGAGGACGAGGAAGATGTTTCACCCGAAGAAGAAGAAGAGAGACCGGTGACAGGATTAAAACGACGACAAGGAATTCCTGATGGAGGATCCCTTGAGTCATTAGTGTTTATGGGCCTAGAAACCTGAGGGCCCAAAAGGGACGAAGATTTAGATTGGGTCAAGGTTAGGGATGGTAGGCCCACTGAAGAAGGTGGAAGAACACCGGTAGGCTTAGACCCACCCTAGGAACACGGCGGCGGAGAGATGATTGGAGTATTGGATACGGCGGAAACTTTCGGTTTCTTGGAGGAGGAAGAACCTTCGGTGTGGCCGCGAAGGGGGTCACTTTCACTTTCCCCCGGCGGAAGAGGAACGCCAAACAATAACCAGGCCCCCCTGGGGCCAAAGCGTTTTCGCAACTCCACCGCCTCCTCAGGAGTCACTTTCATGGTGACTCCGGGAAATGAGAAACACAGGAAAAGGGAAGAAGAAGAGGAAGACGAAACCCAGAGCAGATGAAGAGAATAATGTGACTCCAAACACTAACACACGCGAAGAAACAAAAAATACAGAGTGACAAAGAAAGAAGATATACCTGGTAATGGAGTAGCAAACGATTCGAAGGCTTTTGCGGAAAGAGAAGGTCGACACGAATGGTCAAGGAAATGCAGGAAGGGGGAGAGGAAAATGTGAGAAGCAGAAATATGTGGAAGTGACAAGTAAAAGAAAAGATAGGGGAAGAAATAAAATCAGAAGTGCGGGATTTTAGGGAAAAACTTTTTGAAATACAATGATAACTTGCTGTAACCGCCAAAGGAGACGAAACGGTTCGGTGAATCGTAACCGTTCAAATGAAACGACGAAAGGGTGCTCTGGTAATGTTGCTTCTAAGCTTGGGGGCAAGTATGTAAAAGCACAAGGGCAACAATCATTGCAAAAAGAATGAAACGACAGGTCCTTTAATGTACTAATTAACACTAATGGCAGGGATAACTGCTGAGTGCACAGAGGACAAGACAATCGTCAGTCCACATTTTGGACCGGAAACGTTTTTTCTACCCGGCATATCCGAATGTGTCTAATTA
Source organism: Glycine tomentella (assembly GCA_007407185.1). Lineage (NCBI taxonomy): Eukaryota > Viridiplantae > Streptophyta > Magnoliopsida > Fabales > Fabaceae > Glycine > Glycine tomentella. The sequence continues at coordinate 1,219,052 of PYAF01004398.1, read as the reverse complement.
GTTGTAATTGAACAGTTTCTACTCAGAACAATGCGTGTAGGTAGGCATCTCTGAATAAGGTACAAAAAGAACTACCCGGAACATCCTGCCCGGGCAATTCTATCCAGAGAACTCTATCCGGATAACAGTGCCCGGAAATTTACGTCCGGACCTACGTATTCGGAAAAAGGTTATTTGGACGTGTCCGGAAAATCCTTCTCGGATGAATGCAAATTGAAGGATGCATTTCGTCTAAATCATACCCGCATCTGCATAATCAAGCGACCACGGGGAGATGGAGTCTACTCGGGAGAACGTGAGACCGGAATGCATGACGCATCCCAATCATCAAGAATGCTTGATAATTGGGCTGGGGGGCAACTGTTATGGTGATAATAGTTTGGGCCTAGTTATTGGCCCAATTATCGTTAGAAGATCGTGGACTTAACTGACTTCCAGAACGTGGTATGACCTCGTCCATAGTGACGGTTGAGAACGTGTAGAACGGGGCTGGAAATCTCGGGAGCAGTTCATATCCCAACCACGAGGTAACGTGCTTATAAATACAGATTAGTAGCCATGGAGTAAGGTACATATATACGTTCTAACTCCCTCTTTTTCAATTACACAGAGCACACATCCCACGTCAATTGGTGTATCTCTGTGATCATCTGCTTCGAGGTATTATTCTCCATTGATATCTTTGAAGTTGCAGAGTTAGAGTGATCAAACAGCAACCACACAGTATTTTTTGTACTGTACATTTGTGTTCTGGAAAACATACAGAACAAGATTCCTTCTCTTTTTCATTTGTATTCGGATGGAGTCTGGTGCATTAATTCTATGGAGCAACTTTAGTTGCCACCATGTGAATGATGTGATTAAGCAGGTGAAGAAGAGGAAGAGGATGGTGATACTGTACAGAGAGAATCTAGGGTATAGAAGAACCTCATGCTTGGAGCCACTGGATTAGTGGATGTGGTCTGGTCGCCATTGTTAATATTAGATTCCTTCTCTTTTTCATTTTTTGTTTGGGAGCCTAATGAGGAGAAAGTTAGGGGAAGTGAAAAGAAAGATTCAACTCATGAAATGAAACCAAAAAAAGGAAAAGGATGGGTTAGTGAATGCTCATCTCAAATTATCAATGTTCATTTACTTTATTAATATATATAATAAGAATATGACTTGGTTTGGTGTGTGAATGTGTTTTCACATACCTTTACCCCCTTATCATGCATTTTGTAAAAAAATATATGAACCTGGCAATTTGGCAATAGGCAAGAGCATATGCCATATGCATGTATGTGTATGTGTACGCACTACGCAGCCATGATCGATCCATTGTTTTCTAGAAGCTCCGGGAGGATACTTTGTTGAACTTTCAATACAACATTTGGCCGTTGCATCTTATTTTCCTCCCTTTGACATTTCACATCCAATTTGGCCCCACGGAGGTCTAAAGACTTGACTATGGACACCTAACGTTTCTTTTTTTTTTTTTTTTCTAAAAAATAAAGAATAAATTGGGGGTTTATTAAAATAGTGCACTGACGGAGTGTTTGTTTCAAATTGGGTTTCTATATCTCCTTTTTAAAACTACTAATATTTTTTAAAAAAATTAAAGGTTTTTTTTGTTTTATATTTTAACTTCCCTTTTCAACTTAATTCTTTATTTTTTAACTATAAAATATTTGAAGTTTATACTTAAAACTCAATTAATCATCTTCTGCTAATTCGATTCATTTTGAAATAATTAATTATTTTCGTTATCATTACTTTGAATATATTAAACGTGTACAGTGTACACATAGTCATTTTAATTTTTTTAATGAAATATGCTTTATCTAATAATAATAAATCCATATATAGATTTACTAAATTTTTAATATACACAAACAAAAGTATGCCTTTTTACATAATTTTCTACAAATAAAAGAGTGAATTATATAATTTATCTTTTAATTCTAGTATTAAAATAGCAGTAGTAAAATTATTAATTTACTCGACCTGAAGATGGTAAAACGTCTTTTCAGCTTAAATTTAAAAAGGAACAAATGAGGGGCTGACATGTGAACGCTGGTCCCAAGAAATAAAAAAGTGGTCATACACTCTCTGTATTGACAATGGGCCATAATGAATTGATGTTTGATAAGGGAGTCGATATAGATACCATGGCTTATCTTAATTGACCTCTTGTTAAATTCACCATTTTCTACTTATATACATAATATGACATCACTGCATACATACGCATTTCGATTCATAGTTTCATTCCCTTCACATATGCGTACCCCATAAGTCATAAGCAACACTATATCACATTTTTTCATTATTAATTAAAATTTATTTGAATTATTCTTTCAAAAAATATATTTAAATTATAAAATGTAAGCTTAATTCATTAAATCCTATATTAAACTTATAAATTTTATTATTTAAAATATATTCTTCTTTTAATAACAAAAAATATGTTTGGGAATATGTTATTAATATTTCTTATCATCGTCATTATTATTAGTTAGTAATTTAAAGATCTTAATTAAAATAAAAAATAATTCTAAAATGCATTTAAAATTATAATAAATGTGTATTAACATTATTTTTATTAAAATATATATATTTTAAAATATTAATACATCTAAGATACTGGTCAACAACGTATTTAAGTCATTAAGTTAACGTATTTTCAAAGTAAACTTCGTAGTCATTATTCTGTGTATAGAATTATGGAATTATGAAGTTTGATCGGAAGTGCATGACCCATGGCCAATTATTACATGTTTATATATAAGCCAATTTCATGGCTAATTTCATGTATTCAACCTCTCAACACATACGGCAAATTTTTCATCGATTCTTTTTGTTCAAGTAAACTAAGATAAATCACAATACAATTTGGAATTAAACTAATTTGCTTGAATGGAGTGTACTGAGTATATATAATTGACTAACTTTTTAGTGGTATATGATGTAATTTAATTATTAAATATCTAAAGATTTGACCGGAAGTGCGTCGTCACGAGTCACGAGTCGTGATCCATGGCCATTTTCATGTTTTCAAATTTCCACCTATCGAAACACACGGCAAAATTTTAATTCATTCTCATTTTATTTTAAGAGAAATTCATTCTCATTGTTCAAGTAAAATATGACAAATCATGCTTCCATTTAAATTAAATAATTAATTGAATGAAATACTAAATATAATTAAAAACTTTCGAATGTTACATAAACATAATACTACTATTATGAATCTTGTGCCCCTACTGTACCAAACAAACAAAATATATGTAGTTTTTTATATAACAGTTCAGATCATTATACATTAGACTAATATTTCTTTATTATAAAATAAAAATAAATTAGTAGTATAAATTTTATATAGGTTCAATTAATTATATGCTATTTCGGATTTTTCTTCTTAGTTTAAACTCAGAATCTGATTTATATTTTTAAATGTATTCTAATCGAATATTACTATGAATAATAAATTGATTGATTTAATAATATAAATTTAATTAAAAAATACTAAAAAAATGTATGAAATTTAAACTCAGAAATTGATTATTATAAAACCTAAAACTTATATGTCAATAGGGCTTGATACCCCAGCAATGGACTATGGTCAAATAAAAAAATCGAAGAAGAAGAAATCAAATAAAGACAAAATTCAAATTTAGTTTGTTAAATATTATTTTATATTTTTGCAGAAAAAATGAAATTTTATTTCAATAATTTATCCAGTAAATAATAATGTATGAAAATTAATAATTGATCAGGAACATATCACGTTGCTTGTATAAAGTAGTAGTATAAACCTAAAACTCATAAGCAAGACTACTTTTCCATCAACTTGTACTTCCTTATTTTAATGAATGCACAATAATTGAGGAGGAATATGATCTTTTTAATCTGTGACAGTTAAAAAAAATAGGATAATATTATTTTTACTTACAATTTTATAATATGATGACTTATAGTATGAGTTAATAATATATTTTTATTTATTTATAGTAGAAAAATATCGTGGAAAAGTGTTACTGAAATAATAGTACTCAAACTATTTTTTACACGTATTTTATTAGGTTAAAATCCAATTTAACGGTTGAGGTCCCAGCAGTTTGTTTCCGTTCCTTTTTTACTGTATTTGTTTCTTCAAGTCAGTAAGAAGATTTACACAAGTTCCAGAGTCTTCCAGAGACATAACATCCTACTTTATAGTTAGACCTAACACTTGATTTAATAAATACAAACAGAACACTGCCATCCCACATGCTCTTTCTTGGTTACTTGTCGCGCGGCTTCTCCAGAGGAAATACCTGAAAGACGGAGCACCGCAGTTTTCTGCATAATTCGCTATTAAAGCAAAAAAATTCATTATGCTATTATGTTATTGTTGACCGACCATATAAATTATATTCCATAAAATTAATTAAAAAATTATTTGATAGTTGGAAACTAAAAAATTAATTTATTAAATTATAAATATTTCATAAAATTAATGAGATAGTTAAAAAATATAAAATATCAGAAAAATAATAAAATCATAATTTATTTAAAAATATAATAAAATAATAAAAAATATATATATAAAAATTAAAAATTAGCATTACTTCAAATAATGTTTCAAACAAATATTATAAATCCCTTAAAATTACTGAAGAAAACTTACTTATCTAATAAAAAAATTAACTAAAATATATTAGCAAAGATAAAAGATAATTTTCCTAATGAGTTAGAGAGTTATACTTAGATGACTAAAACGGAGAAAGTATAGCAAGTTGTTTATAATATAAATCAGCAATATATTTTGGCAAAAAATGTTGAATTATAAAAAGACAACATAAAAAAATAATAGTAGAGAAATAGATATGTTAAGATAAATGGGTGATTATAAAGAAAAAAACATTAACAAAGAAAATAGAAATTCGATTAGAATATACATAAAAAAGAATACTAAAATTGTTAAAATATTATTTTAAATTAGTAAATTATACAATTTTAAAAATATAAAAAAATCTAATCATAAATTATATTTTTATTAATTTAATTTTTAATTATTTAAATAACATTTCTCAAAGATTATTATTACATGTACCTTATTTTTCTTTTATTTAATTTATCTTCATCTATTTTTTTTGTTTTACTTTTTTCTCATCTTTCTTTTAATTTCTTATTATTTTAGTAGTTCTATGTTTTGAGTAGTTACTTTGTTCAATTCTTTTATTTTTCTTTTCTCTTTTTTTCCTTTCATTTTTTTATTTTAATTTATTTTTTCTTATTTCCACTTTTTTTCCTCTCCCTTTCTCTTTCTTTGTCGCTTTGTCGAACTATCATTGACTTCATCTATCACCAATTTCAATTAACTTGGATTGAAAATGTTGTTAATGTTGATTTTAACTATAAAAAATTAACTTTTGTTTTACATTGTTACATAAGTACAATATAATAATATTAAAATATAAAAATATTTGATGATGCATATCATATTAATATTATTTTATATTATTATTATATTTAAATAATTAATTGTAAAAAAGATATAATAAGAAATTTGATATTCTTTTACTTATGTAGTTTACTATTTATCAAATGATGCACCAACAAAAAGTTGTCCTTCAACTTAAACGATTATTCTCCTTATATTATAATATCTAGGCTATTGCTAGTGTGATTTTGAAGTAAAATTAATTCAAATTAAATAAGAAAATAAAGTGTAACTTGGTTTGGTTTGATTTAAATTATTTAAATCAAACTGAATTAAATTAATTTTTTGCTATTTGAAAATTCTACTAATAAGTATTAAAATTTAAAAATTTTGTTATTAATTACACAAAAATTGAGTAATAAACTGTCAAAGAATCAATTATATAATTATATAAATGGACAACAAAAATTTTGACAATTGAATTTAAAATAAAACAATAATTATTTTCAAGTTGAAAAAAACTTAAATAATAATCATTTAATTTAAAAATAAAAATAGTACATAATATTTAATTTCAAGTTCCAACTATTAAACTTAAAAAATATCAATAAAACAACATAATATTTACTTACTTCTAATGAAAGCTTAGAATCGATGAAATATAAAAATATTTGATGATGCATATCATATTAATATTATTTTATATTATTATTATATTTAAATAATTAATTGTAAAAAAGATATAATAAGAAATTTGATATTCTTTTACTTATGTAGTTTACTATTTATCAAATGATGCACCAACAAAAAGTTGTCCTTCAACTTAAACGATTATTCTCCTTATATTATAATATCTAGGCTATTGCTAGTGTGATTTTGAAGTAAAATTAATTCAAATTAAATAAGAAAATAAAGTGTAACTTGGTTTGGTTTGATTTAAATTATTTAAATCAAACTGAATTAAATTAATTTTTTGCTATTTGAAAATTCTACTAATAAGTATTAAAATTTAAAAATTTTGTTATTAATTACACAAAAATTGAGTAATAAACTGTCAAAGAATCAATTATATAATTATATAAATGGACAACAAAAATTTTGACAATTGAATTTAAAATAAAACAATAATTATTTTCAAGTTGAAAAAAACTTAAATAATAATCATTTAATTTAAAAATAAAAATAGTACATAATATTTAATTTCAAGTTCCAACTATTAAACTTAAAAAATATCAATAAAACAACATAATATTTACTTACTTCTAATGAAAGCTTAGAATCGATGAAATATAAAAATATTCGGTTCATTTTTGGCGTGTCAAATAACAAATCGAACAGTACTATTTGGAAACTAAAAGACCAAACCGATGACCATCAATTTTTCACAATTTTTTTTAATTTTTAATTAATTTTAATTTTATATTTGATTTAGTTCGGTTTTTAATGGTCCTTGCTAATATCAAATAGACCCTTAGTCTTTGTCTCTTACTTCCTTCTACTTCTGCACCCTATTTTTGGTTGAATTTGGATAAGTTTTCTTAGTCAAATATCACTATTATTACTGATTGCAATTTCCCCATTTGATAGTTCTTTCGTCGTGCTAAACACTCAGGCAAGTGTCAACCTATATGATTGGTGCAATTGTCACTTTAAATTTCAACAAGTTGAAATTGTTAAGAGTAACAAACCCCTTCACAAGAGAATGAGAAAGAAAGGATCTGACACAGTTTTAGCTTCTCTTGTTTTTGTCCACACATATCTCAATAACTATTCAGTATCTTGAGAGTTTTCTTATTTTTCTCTATTTAAAAGGACCCTTTCGATATACTTTATAGTTTTATCAATCAGTATCCTAAATTTAAATAATAAAAATAATATCTTTATCTAAAGAACATTTTAAAGATTTAAAATTGATAATTTAAAGTATTCTTACAACACAAAACTTCAAACAAATGAACCTTTAATCTTCACTTCTAATTTATTTTCAACAACAGTTCTTCCCGTGACAGACTGTAAAGGACTAAAATTTGAATTAAATAAAAATTTTAAATATGCACTTAAATGTTCATTAAAAAGTCATCTAATTTCACCTGCTAATAAGAATCACCCTTACCATATATCTTTAAAAAAAAAAAAAAAACAGAAATCAAACCCAGAAAATCAGAAAGATTAAATTAAACACCATTTACATGGATTCAAAAATATAGTTTATTTATGATTTACATATACAAAAACTACAGGGATAGCATCAAACAAACTCCTTTCTACAAGGGGGGAGGGAGTCTGGGAGATCACCCACTTTCTCACATTCTACTACACAGATAGAATCACCGAGAGTGGAAAAACAAGATTCTCTCGACTCATAGCTAGAGTCTCAGATATAAGATTCCTAAAACAAAAGAAAAAAGAAAAATCTACTTGCACCATGAAAATTTACATAAGCGTGCTTTGTTGCGTTCCTTCCTCTGCCACCACGAGTAGACCACCTTATTGACATAGTAGAGAGAAGAGACAAAAGGGGCAAAATTAGCTACACTGCACCATGTAACTTAGGTCAAGTCAGTTCAGCCGTGTCACCCGCACTCAAGATCCAAGGGTGTCCTACAAAAACAAAACATCCAAAATTCCATCAACACAAAACCCCCCAAAAAATGAAATAAATAAAATTAAACAAGGAAAACATAAGCAGGTAATAACTTACTCAAGGCTTGTTCTGCGGAGAACCTTCTAGAAGAATCCCTAGAGATCATTTTTCGCAAGAGATCCTTGGCGGCGGGGGACACTGTCCGGAAGATTCTAGAAGGGAACCTAAGATTAGCCCTAATCACAGCCTCAAAGATCTCCGCGGCAGAGTCTCCGTAAAAAGGGGGAAACCCCGCCAACATTATATACAAAATCACCCCACAGCTCCACACATCAACCTTCTCATCGTACTCCCTCCCCAACAGAACCTCCGGCGCCACGTAATACGGCGTCCCCACCACGCCGCTCATGCTCCTCCCATCCCCAAACCACTCCGCGGAACCGAAGTCCGCCAGTTTAAGATTATCCGCCGAATCGAACAGAATATTGTCGGGTTTAATGTCGCGGTGGGCCACACCGAGGCGGTGGCAGTGCGCGACAGCTTCCAGAAGGTTCTTCATGAGGGCGGCGGCTTGGGACTCCGGGATGGGACCATCGACCATGCGGTCGAAAAGCGTGTGGGGTTGGCAGAGATCCATTACTATTGAAAGATATTGGTCGTCCTCGAAAACATCGAAGATTTGAAGGATGTTTGGGTGAGGTGAAAGGAGGGTCATGAATTTGGGTTCATTTTGGAGGCAGTCGCGGTCTGTGGAGTCATGGAGGAGGGATTTGTCGATGAGTTTGCAGGCGTAGGGTTCGTTGGAGAGTGGGTGGAAGCAGCGGAAGATGGTGCCGAAACGACCGCGACCGATCTCCTCGCTAACCTGGTAATTCGTCTTTAGGGCTGAGCACATTCTATGTTGTTTTCTTTTCTTTTCTTTCTTTCTTAGGTTGTTGGGTTTGGGGTTACTCTGTTTTTATAGAGAGAAAAAGGGACCCAATGCGCTGCGGAATATTGGAACCGAATATTCCTTCGCTGGATACCATTCACTCACTCACTCTACACCACGTTTCACGCTTTGCGCACCGCGATACACGACTTATCACTAACCCACGCCTTCACTTACATTACACTACTACTCTAAATATCTATTATAGTAAATTAATTAATAATTAAAACTTCTAAGTTGTCTTACCTAGTTTATTAAATTTAAAAAATATAATCATTAAATTAACTAATAAATATAAAGTTACATAAAAATAAATTGTATATTTATATTTATTTTCTATATAACTAAATTTATTTTTTTAAAGGAGTCAAATTTCATATTTCAGAATTAATTATTATTTTTTTCTTTTTTATTCTTATTAGCGTTTGGTAGAATATTTGTGATCTATTTCTGAAATCGTTAATTTGAGCATTCGAAAATCTTGAAGACTCTGACATCAATCATCAATGCAATTATGCATATATGAAAGATAATAAAAGATATCAATTGGCATAAATAAATTATTCATAACATATAACTATTTTTGCATCAATTTTAAGTTACCGAACACCTTAACGGTTACAGTACAAGGTTGCATTGCGAAAATTTAGAATGACAATCAAATTATTTGTTTCATGCATCAATTCTCTTTAATTAGCCATTGATTAAAAGTAATCAATTTCGTTTCTTCTTCTGCAAGTTAAATCTCTTTCTTTTCTTTAGTTGTTTTGCAAATTGCACCTGCGTATTTTAATACTTTTCCAAAGGAGGATTCTCGTTTATGCCTTTCCCTTGGCAGCTGAACATGTGGAATAAGATAATTGGAATAAGCAAAGGCTATCCTTAGAATATACCTTCTGGAAAACCAAACAAACTTAATTTCTTGAATAATCCCAAATTCGCTAAACATTTTTTATTGTCTATAAGAAACACCTAACTTCTCATACTATGCAATGTTGTATATGATACCATCTTTTTTTTCCTCTCAATTTCTGATACCATCCTATTCAGAGTAAAATCTTATCAACATGTTTTTAACATTTTAGTGTCAAATTACATTCTATACCTTGTAACCAAAAAATTATATTCTATACTTACTTTAAAATTGCTTTTTAAATTATCACACAAGTTATAAGGTGGATATTTTACTTTTAATATGATTTATTTTTCATCCTTAAGGATTAATCTCAATTATTTGTTTGGGACATTAATCTCACTTATGTTATCCATTGTTAATTTTCTTTACTTGTTTTGCAACTGCTTATTTTAATACTTTTACAAAGGGAGGATTTTTCTCCCTACCTTTTTCTTTGCAGCTAAACATGAGGAGTAAAAGAATTGGAATAAGGAAAAGCTATCCTTAGCATATACTTGGGAAACCAAACAACTTAATTTCTTTAATGATCCCAAAATCGCAATACATTTTTTTAATAAATATAAGAAGTACATATCTGTAAACATGAGGAGTAAAAGAATTGGAATAAGGAAAAGCTATTCTTAGCATATACTTGGGAAACCAAACAACTTAATTTCTTTAATGATCCCAAAATCGCAATACATTTTTTTAATAAATATAAGAAGTACATATCTGTAAACTATTTTGAATAGTTTATCATAAAAATTAGCTGTTTTTTAAAGTTATTTTTATGTTTGTAAAAAACACACAGAAATTAGGTTATATTTTTTAAAAAAAGTTTATAAAAATTACTAAATTAGTTTACATCGAAATAACTTTTGCTTTAATGTGTAACAAATTCAAAATTTCTTTTTAAGGGTGTGTTTGATTTTATTTAAAAAAAATATTTGTAGTTTTCAAAATTTAACAAAATAAAGTTGCTCAAACAATTGATGGAGTTTTTTTTTTGGTTATGTTTTTAAAACATTTTTTTTTTAAAATTGTTGCGCGTTTGGCAAGTATACCAATCATTACCAGTAATAAAATGTAAATAGAGTATCGTCTCTAAGTGGATTAAGATACTAATTTTATCGTAATTTGTTATCTTTAAATTGGAAGAAAAATAATATGTTTTAAAAGAGAATGTGATTGTATTTTGGAAGTAGAAAAATTAAATAACCGAATTAAAAATTAATAAAAATTCAAAAAGCAATAGTAATTAAAATATACGCAAATATAAGGAATAATTATGGTCAAAGTACATTCACCTTTAATCCATACCTTCTGATTTGAATTGACTACTAATTTCAATTATTCTAATTGTTTAGAGGATGTATTTCCACATAAATTAGTTAAATCCTAATTCCTTAGTAATTTAACCCTTTAACCCAATTAGAAATCCTAATTCCTTAGTGATTCTCTATTAAGTTAAGCATTAAGCTAATACATCTATTGCTCTGTAATCATACATCCCTATTCCTAGGTAATGTAAAAAGTGTTATTTTAATGCTTTCAGAAATTAGAGTTCCAACATTCCTATTGTAAACCCTAAACCTTAGAACCTCACTAGAATGATCAAGTCTAATAAGGAATAATTCATTCAAAAAAATAAAAAAATAAAACAATTTTCACAATTTATATTAATACCAATCTAATTACTGAGGAGTTCACATTAGTTCTGTCTCTAACCACAATAAGGGGAAGTTAGCCAGACATATTCATGTCTAACCTTAATAACATAAAATAAGATAAATCTGTGCTAAGAATCTCAAGGAAGAAGAAGAAGAAGAAAACCCCTTCAATCTTGATTTAATCTTCTTGACCTAGCTTCAATCATTCCTTAAACTTTCTCCTATGTGTTCTATTGTATTTCTCAGTGTAGATGTCCAGAGGCACAAGCCTTTGTGTCTTTCTACTGCTTTCCCAGTCCATATTTATAGTTAGACTCTAAAAACCCCTCATGTGTTCTAATTTCGTGCAATATAATTTAAGATCCTCAAATCACATGTCGCTGACATGATTCGCGTGGATTCTAGTACTGATTGCGCGATATCACATAGAAGATTGCCTTAACTTTATTTTCTGGTGCGATATTTCGCATTATCCTCGTGAGAATCCAGAGAAGATTGACTTCTTGATTTTTCTTTCTTTTACCTCTTCTCTTGATTTCCTACTTTAAATTTTGCATAAATTAGTAATATTATGATTGATGATATAATGATCAGAATTTCCATAATTAAAAGACCTTTATTGCCAAATTATGATTGATTCTATGATTATTTTAACTTGAAAAACATTATATTCTAGACGCATATCAAATACTTCCCAAATTTAAATATTGTTGTCCTCAGCAATAAACAAAAGTTCACAGTGGGAAGCAAGGATCAACAATCAAGCACAACATCACATTAACAATTTTAAAATTACTATGCTAAGTATAACTGATTTTCACATAAAAAATTCAACAATACTTTTCAATTCCATCAATTGTGAAAGCCTAACTTGAATACCCCTCACCAAGATATATATTTCATTCATCACTCAAGTGTTTGGGTATCATCATAATCTCTCAATCCACCACAGCTATAGTACTACCATAAGCTTGATCATATTCTCAAGTTTCTAAAGATGAGAAACATAAATGCGTGCACAACTGATCAAAAGGTCTTGATAGGGTTGTAACTTGCCCTGGCTTAGAGGTATGAATATTTGGAAAGTAGCTGAATAATCATTGAGATTGAAAAACTTCTTTAAAGTCATCTAAATCCTTCCTTGGATATTTCACTACTTAGTATACTATTTTTATATCTATGGATATACATATGTATATGTACTAAGTTTTTTTTTTAAAAAAAAACAAATATTCTCTTTGCATTTCTTTTCTTTTTTTGAACTTATAGACAATTCTTCTCCTTCCTTCATCATTTAACTTCCAGTGGAACCCGCCTTGATTTCTTTATTCTTTTTCCAATCTCAATATAAGGTAAGTCAATGGATATAGGTTAAACATTCATAAGGTCATTAAATGGAAAAGTCTCAGGCTCAAAGGGGTTAACAATGAAAAATTTAAAGGTAAGCTAATTTGGCCTAGGACTAAAAGAATAAATTGTCTTTATCATATCAAAATATGCATGCATTTCAGAGAAACAAAGCAAGTTCTAGAGTACTACCATAGTGAGGTCTCTCTAACAAAAAAATTATGTATGGTATCCAGCTAGACTCTGTTAACTTCATATCAAGCATCATTTCCTATTTCAACATGAACATCAGTATACCAAACAATCATAATTTCCAATCATGTTTCATGCAATCCATGCCATATTTCATTTCACACATGCTTCCTAAAAAAAATCCAATTTGACTACGGATTTGACAAATCTAAATCTGAGATAAATGAGATATACTCCTAGAATTTTATTGAAAACAAAACAATTACTAAAATTAAACTTTAATTCAAGATAAAACCTAATAATTAAAACATTAAGAGTATGTTTGGATGGAGTATTTTAAAATTTTAGGAAATTTAAAATTCAGGGAAATTAAAATGCATCAATTAAAATTCTTTTATTTTCAAAATTTTGTGTTTGGATAAAGAAATTGAATTTCTTCATTTTTAAAATTTTGAACCTCATTCATGGAAAAATATGTAAGATAGATGGTGTCTTGAGAGCAGCGAAGGTCGGAGTATGTCGATGATTGAGACAGAGCAAAAAATTGTGCATTTAGAGCTTCTAAAAAAGAAGAGAATTTCAATTTCTCACCTTTTAGAGAGAAATTCAAATTCCACATTTTTAGTTGTTTAAAATTCTCTTTTAAAATTCTAAAAATTTAAATTCCTCATATAAAAATATCCAAACAGGAAATTTTAAATTGAAGAATTTTAAATCCCCTAATAAATTACTTTCCCCAATTAAAATTCTCCATCCAAACATACTCTAATGGAAATTCAAAATTTCTGTTAGACATCTTTTGTCTCTTTGAATATGATTATTCAAATAATGCATATGCGCCCATTCCCAGATTTAGAAAATTGTTGTCTCCAGCAATAAACTAAAAGAAATTTATTTACTTATGAAATATGTGTGCATTATTTGAGGAATCACACTCACAATCATTGAACATCAATCTAAACAGAAATAGAACCAAAAAAATAAAAAAAATAAACTTTATTTTAAACCAAACCAAATTAACCATAAATTAAACACAACAATAAATTGTTCAGATTGCAGGAAATTAAAATAACCGAGAAATTAAAAAGCAAAGGAAATTAAAAATAGAAATAGCAATTGTCCAAAATTATCAATCATCACTCCTCTGCCTCCATGGTATCATCATCAGCAACCCGTGATGGTTCAAAATGCTCTGTTGCTGGCTCATAAGGTCTAAAAGGTCCTGGAGGAGTGTTTTGTGTTGGTGGTGCTGGTGAATATTCAGGATTAACTATGTCTCACATAAACTAAAAAAATAGATTAGTAGCACAAACGATTCCAATATTAAAGAGTAAAAGTTACAAATAAATTGGCGTATTCAATCCCCGACAACGGCGCCAAAAACTTGTTGCGCGTTCGGTAATTATACCGATCGTTACAAGTAATAAAGTGTAAGTAGAATATCGTCTCCACGAGAATTGATGCACTAATTTTATTGCAACTTGTTATCTTTAAATTGGAAGAAAAATAATATGTTTAAAAGAGAATGTGATTATATTTTGGAATTAAGAAAATTAAATAACCGAATTAAAAATTAATAAAAATTCAAAAAGCAATATTAATTAAAATATATGCATTTATGATGAAGAATTGTGGTCAGAGCACATTCACCTTTAATCCCTACCTTCTGTATTTGAATTGATTACTAATTTCAATTATTCTAATTGTTCAGATAATGAATTTTCACATAAATTAGTTAAATCCTAATTCCTTAGTAATTTAACCCTTTAACCCAATTAGAAATCCTAATTCCTTAGTGATTCCCTACTAAGTTAAGCATTAAGCTAATACATCTATTTCTCTGCAATCATACATCTTTATCCCTAGGTAATGTAAAAACTGTTATTTTACTGCTTTCAAAAATTAGAGCTCCAACATTTCTATTGTAAACCCTAACCCTTAGAACCTCACTAGAATGATCAAGTCTAATAAGGAATAATTCATTCAAGAACAAAATAAAATTAAACAATTATCACAATTTATATTAGTACCAATCCAATTACAGAGGAGTTCACATTGACTCTGGCTCTAACCACAATAAGGGAAGTTAGCCAGACATATTAATGTCTAACCTTAATAACATAAAATAAGATAAACCTGGGCCAAAAATCTCAAGGAAGAAGAAGAAGAAAACCCCTTCAATCTTGATTTAATCTTCTTAACCTAGCTTCAATCATTCCTTAAGCTTCCTCCTATGCATCCTACTGTATTTCTCAGTGTAGATGTCCAAAGGCACAGGCCTCTGTGTCTTTCTACTCCTCTCCCAGTCCATATTTACAGTTAGACTCTAAAAACCAAGATATCTTATAATTTCGTGCAATATAATTTAAGATCCTGAAATCCCATGTCGTTGATGCGATTCGCGTGAATTCTAGCACTGATTGCGCGAGATCACATAGAAGAATGTCTTAACTTTATTTTCTGGTGCGACTGACGCGATATCTTGCATTATCCTCGTGAGAATTCAGAGAAGATTGAGTTCTTGATCTTTCTTTCTTTTATCTCTTCTCTTGATTTCCTGCTATAAAATAGTAATATTATGATTGATGATATAATGATCAGAATTTTCATAATTAAAAGACCTTTATTGTCAAATTATGATTGATTCTATGATTATTTTAACTTGAAAAACATTATATTGTAGACGCATATAAAAAATAATCTTCAAATTTAATAGTAGATATTATATGGGAGATCAATTTCTGAATAGTGTGTAATTATCTTTAAAAAAAAAAAGTGGGAAAGGAATCAAAACAGGTTTTAAATTATTACACAGATATGAGAAACAATCTAATAATAAAAAGAATATATTAACAGCATTTCTTCTTCAAAATATGATAGTAAATCTAACTAACTAAAAAAGGGGGAATGAAGTTCTCTCGAATCTATTAACTCTAACAATCAGACATCCACAAAAATTAAATTTCAGACATAGAAAAATACTAAGGATATTTTCTTTCAAATAAACAAGTGGAGGATTTGTGGGGTACTCAGTTAGTGTTCTCTCCACCATGCCAATTTATTTTTGCCTAAAATCCAAGAACTGAATGGCTTCCTTTGGGGTCCATTTTCTCTCAAGTTATTGTGCAATCTATTTTCTTTTACTACTATAAAACAAAAGCTATTAACGTGGGGTCCAACGTAAAATCATGATAAGGATATGGACCTAAACTTTTCCGGATATGTAGCCATTAAGAAAAGAGCACCTTAAAAAAGGTTATGACATTTTTGTCCTAAATGGCTGGCCCCGTATGACTTGCCGGACAGTGGAAGGTACAAGCTAGGACAATCACTTGAGACATTAGAGAGAAGACTACTCTTGGCAACACGTTGCATACTTTTATGCCAGTCCAATTTTCCTCTTTCTACGAACGAGTATGATTAAAAGTATGCTGGTTAAAGTGAACTGGTTTAGAACCAAAGTTTCCCTTTAACACCACTCGAGATAAGTGAGAAGGGCTACACAGCCTACACTAGAAATTGACGTTAAATTTGACTTATTTTACCAAATTAATATTTATTCTATAATTTTGAGTATAACCAAATGCACTTATACAAGTTGAAATAGGATTCCAAATGATTCAATAAAGTCTGCACCTTATGCAATCCAATTATTAACAAGTAATCAAAACTTTGCCCAAAATATTGACTATAAAAGTTTCAATAAAATTACCAACCGTTCAACTTATCAAAATTCCAAACCTATCGATTGACCTTAAATAGTCTCAATACAGCTTTCTCAAAGCAATTTTTTGTTCACTGCAACTAAACTCCGTTTTAGGCCTAATACAAACAACAACCTAGCCACGTTAAACTCCATCTGGATTTAATATTAGTATAGGTTAGACAGCAATAAGCTGGAGATCACTAAAGCTTTCTTTAAGAAAATATCAGACAAATGCAATGTAGAAAGCAACTGGATGGAAAATATATACTCCCGTCAGCAGTTCAGCCCACCGCCATCCAAAAAAACAGATGTCATTAAATAGAATCCTTTGCAGCAGGTGCTAACATAATGCTGCTGCATATATCTTGAAATATAAATCTAATTGTCCAGGAAAAAAAATGACATTTTATGTGTTGCATTACTCTTTAAATCATTTAATCCCTAACAACAAATAAATTTCACTGAAAGACAGCAACCAGAGGCACAGATGATTAAACAAATGTCTCAACGGATCTGGGGCAAAAGGGAGTTGATCATGGAAGCAAACTACTAAAAGATCCAAAGGTGAGAAAATCTTGCTATTTATGTTCCTTAACAACTTGGGTGGCCCCAAATAACATACTGATGTCAATATAATTCAACCGGGCTAATCACTTCTCAGAAAACATCTTCACTTTGCATGGATAGCGATACAAGGCAACAAAACTTCCACGATAATGGCCCCAATGCATATCACTACCAGCAAATCAGAATATTGTTGCATCTTGTCCATCAAAAACACATTTTCTTAACCTGGAATTTCCCACTCTTTGAAGAAAAGTTGGCACAACCCCCTTAAAAGCTGATCCTGAGCCCAGTGTCTCTGAGTAACGGCCAGTCAATCAGTTTTGGGGCATTAATTTCATTTCATCCCTGTACTAATATATAATGCCCAAAATAAGACAAGTTTAGAAGTTTTAATTTTTAAAAATGAAGAAAGGAGGGAATAGACACTGCAGTGAACAGATATCTCAACTTCCTTAATTCATTTTCGAGTAAAATAAATCAAACTTCTAATAAGCATGTAGCAGGCTCAGAAGAAAGTCTCGTTTCAAAAACACTTACCAAAAATATCTTTAGAAGGGAGCCTCTAGTGATTCATCCCAGACTTCTGCACTTCCGTTAGAGGCATCTTCTACATCTTCTTCCATTGAAAGCCTAATATATTCTCGATGAGCAAATCGATCCCATTCTGTCAATGTAGGATTCTCACGTTCCTATTCACACAAGACATGCATACCAATTACCAAGGAAGTCACTAACAGTAGTCAAGCATACATACTAACTCAACAATGCAATAAATTTTATCAAATATTTCATGCACCTGACGGATCAAAAATGGGTCACGAGTTTCAAAGGCCATGAACTTATTTAGATTGAAAAGGATGTTGAAAACACTTCCTGAAAGTTTACCGCCTTTCAGGTCACGCAAAGTTATAACACTCTCATCCTGCAGAGCGAAGAATTTCAAATGATTAAAAAATAAAAAAGATAATAAATCAGTAATGACATGATACTGACCAAAGATATAATAAGAAAAAGGGGGACAACATGTTTGGGATATGCTATATTCCAGGAAAAAAATAATTATAAACAGCTCACTAGAGTTGTACTCTCTTTTCCAGGTAAGGTTATTTCACAACAACACAATGAAAGAAGATCAAACAGTCATCAAAAGAAAGATGGAAAGGCAAACCTCAGGTTTAATCATGTCAATTATCTGACACAATATGTCCTCAAAAAGCACAGGCTCTTGGGCCATGCACTCCATCCGATGCAATTGCTCCTCATAAAAAAATTGCAGTTCATTCCTTGTCAGAACTCCATTTCCATCCAAATCTATGCACTTGAACCTAATAGTGACATTTTCAAGTCAGCTCATACTTTGATGACTTAAAAATCAGAAAACAAGTCAACCACAATGTCAAATTTCATTTCACCCTGACATTTAGTACAAAGATTGGAATATATTCCAACTTCTAAATTAAAAAACACACAGACACAAAAGTGAAAAGGTTCATCTCATTATCAATTTTCCTTCACTAGTTCCACACAATGCGGCCTATGTGTTGTTAACACTACACTTGAACAACATATAATGCAGTTACACAAAAACTTACAATAACATATTCATGCACTCAAGGGCATGAGTTACTTGGCACAAAGGACTGGATCAAGAATATTTCAATTAGAACTGTTCTCTTTGCAACTTGCCTTCGATTATCTACTTAACATTCCAGACTTCCAGTATCAAATAAATAAATTGATAAATTAACATAAAGTTTCATAACCATGGAAGTACATGCATGTGCAAAATTATGAAATCCAATCAAACAAAGCACACTTTAACCATGCATAATTTCACAAAGCACCATCCTTGAGCAACTAATATGGAAAATCCTTTCAGAAAAAGAAACTAACATATTATACGGATAATGAATGAGAAATAAATACCAGTACTCAAGACTTGGTTCAGATGATTTATCCTCTTCTGACAATATGAAGTAAACAAAATCTTCATATCCCATCTTTCCCTCAACCTTGCTGGTAAACTTTCTTGGGACCTGAGACAATAATTAAGCAAGTCAGAATCTGCATCTTCAATAAAATGATCGGATAAACAAAAGTGGATGTACACTGAACCAAACACTTCTTGCATTAGAAAGAGAAGGGGTATAGGGTCTGTTGCTGAAGTCAGAAACAGTCCAATCTCAAAGACAGAAGCAACAAGTAATCCACACAAACCTGAGAAAATATTCTATCAACAATTCGATAGGTAAGCGCATGGTTACCATATCTGATAAGATTCTCTTTGTCTATCAAGAAATCGTGATCTGTATCCAGCTCCCAAAATTTGCAGTATATAACATAAAAATGCTCATAAGAGAAGTACCTACAGACAATTATTAGGTAAAGTACAAACACAATACATTTTGGTATGAATATATTTTGGCTGAAAGACAGAGTCATTGTGTGAATTTAATGATAATGATAGTACATCTACCTCAAAACTTTGTTGATGTCTTCTTCTTCATCGGCATGCTGCATTGCATCAATTATGTTTCCACGCTTCAGCTCCCTCAGGGTGAGAAGACCATTTCCAGATCTATTAATGTAATAATAGATTCTGTATACTACAGTTTCAGCTGGGACATTGAAAAAAAAATTAAGAATATTGCACTCAATGCAAAAAAAAAGAAAAAAAGTATTACACCAGAAACCAAAGACCAGTTGAAAGAAAACTAGCATAGATTTCAAATTTCAACAATCAACTTTAGGAGGCATTTGGAAAAGCTTTTACAGAATTTATTTGGAGTTATGAAAATGGTTTATAAGCTCCTTTTAGCTCATTCAAATAAGTTTTATGGTCAAATTTATGGTATAAGCTATCATGTGATAAGAACTCATAAATAAGTGCTTAATTAATCTATTTACCCAATTAGGGGGAAGATTTGGAGAATTTAGAGAGAAAGAGAGAACTTAGGGAACGAAACAGGTTCTTATTCAGTAGAATGTATAGTACATAAGTTCTGCACATCATCCATATATATAGTACCTTAATATCTTAATAGACTTGGTAGGGACTATTTCCTAGGCTACAATATATTAAGTGCAACTGTAAACAGATGAATCAATAATTTTGGTCTCAATAGATTATGGTGGCAACATAGTGGTGAGACTGGTATAATAGATGGCAAACATCGGTTGGAATCATTTTAGACAGTGAAGATGAATAATAAATGGATCAGGCACAAAAGTAGGTTGCTAATGTGGGAGAAAAGCAAATGTTTAGATATCACATAAACATATAATCTATTCAGCTTTATAGAGACTCAATATGAAGAATCAATTGCCCAACCCCACTGGTTATTGTGTACAAGCATCTGTGCAGCTGTAGCCAATGCCCACTGCTTTCAATTGGTGAAATAGTTAGTTATTTGGGTATCATGAGAGCCCTGAATAGAGTATGAAATATAAGAATTTCTCTTTCTGCAAGAAAATCCCCGACCAATCTCACAACTAGAGTTCAAAAGCGTATTATATAAAATTACACATTGCTTTAGCCTTTAGGAATTAGGATCCCCCACAACGAAGCTCATTTTGTCCAACCAGCTCTACAACAAAGAGATGCACCTCCAAATCCTATGTCATTTTTGTTTTTATTTTGAATCACTGATACAAAATGCCAAAAATAATTAAGAAATAAATGCCTATTATTTAGTACCATTTATGCCTTCATCTTAAACTGTTTCTTTCTACTACAGATCATAAATATATGCTTCATATATGCATGTTCTTACTCTGTTGATCCTACTTATTTTAATGCCTGCAGTTATCCTTATTATCAGGAACTAGGAATGTATCACAAAGATACCATCTTAAGTAAAAAAAAAAGGACCACGCCTGAGTACATCTCACGAAAATTGATAATTCATAAGTGAAACAAAACTTCCTCGAGTCAAATAAAGTATTAAAGAACTATGTGCTAGAAGAATTTAAACTCATTAGCATCAATATACAATTACAAACCATATCTCTCTTGAAACTCAGGCGTGCTCTGCAGGAACTCCAGCCCTGGATGAGTAGCTAAAAGCTCACGTAGAACAGGTTTGAAATCATCCTGACATGTAGTAGAGTGTTGCTCTAATATAAGAAAGATGGATATGAACATAATATGAAAGCCAGGGAGATCAATAAGCAGGGCCACTAAAAAAGATAAATCTTCCTAGAATGAAACTGGAATTGAATAAATGACATTTTTATAAATTTAGGCCAGGTTTGGGAAGAGTAGAAGGAATATAAATGAAATAAAAAGCATAAAGAAGGAAATATAATTTAAAAAAAAAAAAAAAAAAACCTGAGTAAGGTAATTCAGCTGCGGTTGCTTTAATATTTTGAATATTAAAGCAGCTATATCCATCGTCAGCATGTTGCCATTAATCCAATATTCAATAAATGCTTTCCTGTAGGAACATTAAATCACAAATTTAAGCATAAGTGAAAGGAAATAATAATTACAAGGCACAAGACCATTCATCAATAATTGCATACATCATGGGAAAGGAGAGAATCAAATTAACCATATTTACCTTTTTTAATAATACAAAAAATGTCACACAATAATTCAACCTGCATAACATATGGTGCCAAAAGATGGAAAGGTAAATGCATAAAAAGTAAAAAGATTTGCACTGGAAGAATTGGTAAAATTTGACCAGAATGGCTAGATACATACTGCCCAACTAAAATGGCAATTTAACAAGGACATTTCTTGTGTATTTCCATCCATGACAATAGGCACCTTTCAGCCAAACAACAACAAAATTCTTATCTCACAAGGTGAGGTTGGCTACATGGATTGCACAAGACCAATTTCTCAAGGATACTATTCACCATGAGATACCTCTTAACAATTTCCTTTAATGTCCTTTTCCTGCCCCTCCCCTTTTTCACAAAGCTAAAAACCATACATTTTACTTTCTCAACAATGCTTCCAGTGGCCCTCTTTGCACATGTCCACCTTGAACGCTTTATTGTCATCTTTTCCTCAGTCGGTGTCATGCCAATGGCTTCTCTTAACAATCATTTTGTATCTTGGCTTTTCTTGTGCAACCACACATTCATTTTAACATTCTCATTTTTGCTACTTCCACCTTTTTTCTCTTGTTGTCTCTTTAAAACCAAGCATTCATTACCATAGAGTATAATTGGATGTACAACAGTACAAAAAACTTGTGCTTTGATCTTGGTAGGTACTTTGCGATCACAATTAATCCTCGATGCTTTTGCCTCTTTTAAGCAACCAAGTTGCATCTTGTGTGTGCCATCTTCATTTATTTACCAATTATTTTGTAATATTGATTCAAAATATTTAAACCTACAAACTTATGGTATGGCATCTCCCATTTTTACTTCCCATTCATTTTCCTCTTATTTCTTGCTAAAATTTGCTATGCATATACTTTGTCTTACTCCTATTCAAGTGAAAACCTCTTGATTCCAAAGTTTGTCTCCAAAACTCTAGTTTAGAGTTAACCTGTTCCCTTGATTTCTCAATCAAAACTATACCATATGCAAAAAGCATGCAGTTAGGGATAATCAGTTTTACATCCTTGGTAAGTATCTCCATGACTAGATTAAACATCCTTGGTAAGTATACCCAAATGTAATCCCATTCTCTTTTTTATATGGCATATTACAGGTTGCTTCCTCCTTCACTTTGCACACTCCTCTTAGTGTTCGTCTCCCCCTCCTTTCAGCCTTGGACGATTCAGTGTCAGATATTGCAAAGAAAAAACAAAAATTCTTCTATAAAACAGAGGATTAGAAAAGGAAATATAAGGTCTGTTAAAACTAAACTTAGTATATAAAATGAAATCAAGAAGCATGAAATATAGTGAAGCATTGAGGAACCCTTAGGCTTTGGACAATCTTCAAGCTATGATGGAGATTTCATTGAGCAACCAAGCATAATAAACATGATGCTAGTAATTATTTCAAACACAAACCAGATTGTATTTTGGAAAAAAAAAAAAAAAGTAGAACAAATTAGAGGGAATGGATAATGTAGATAACAAGCCAAGTAAAGGGTCAAACTTCAAAACATGCTTTTACAAAATTAAATAATGCAATAATCAGGAGCGCAGCTGTGAAAATCTTTCTGAAGACTTATGATAATTGTAATGCTACTCCAGCAACTAGACCTAAAACTTTGAAATGCCCAACAGCTCAAACAAGAATCACCATCCATGACACAAAAAAGTTAACAAGTTCCAGAAACATAAATTACACACCTTGTCACAACACCAGTTCCATTGTCAATCTTTCGGAAAAGGGAAGTGGAAAAAAAAGATGGCAGCTTGCAAACTTCCTTAGTAATTGATTTGAAATCTGACATTCCAAGAAAAAAAGTAAAATGATCCTCAGAACTGGCTGTTACAACTCTTTAATATATTAAAAAGTGAATTTTATAAAGATCATCAGGCAATATTTAAATCAGTTATTTTTACTCAATTTAAAGAGGGTGCAATTATTTAAAAAACTACAATATGAAACTTGTTTAAAATCACTTTTCACCAGTTGCAACAAAATGGCCCTTCATGCTATCAGCTACTTATAGGTGTGATATCTCACCATGCACCTGCATCCCATCCATATGATCATGGAATAACCGATCAATTTTAAACAAGCATTCTTCTTTCAGTTCATTTGGAGGTGGAGGTCCATGTTGAAAGTAGAACTGCAAGTGAGAAAATATTTATACTACACATTAACATGGCAGGAATCACAAGAGAAAAAAGAAAACATAAACACACAAGAGAACCAGGTACAAGATAAAAATGTCATCAAATAAAATACTGAGAGAACTAGACAGCCGTCCTTATTCCTTAATAGGATCGATATAAATTATTTGCTGCAAGTTCATGGGCGGTTTTGGCAGCAGACATTGGGTGTGTCCTTGGAACAGCTTCTTGTGATTAGGTGACAAACATAAGCAAAACAACAAGGTAAAAGTTTTGCGGCAATCTGCAGTTCATGCAATTCTTTGGACTATATGGTTGTAGTTGTAGTGCAAAGTCACACATTTAAGGGTATCTCTGTCCCTCAACTAGCTATAGGTCTATGGGATAGGATGGTGTATGGCCTTTCTTTGGTGTTCTGCAAATGGCTGTCTCGAGAAAAGTTGCCATGTCATATACTCCATGGGAATCGGCAACTTGGCTGAACTTTTTTTTCCTCTTCTCTGATGTATTTTTCTTTTTCTGTTCTGGAGAATATCTTATCCTCCTTTTAGATATACTTTACTTCCCTCTTCTATAAAAAATTATACTAATTAAAAAAAGAAAAGGGAAAAAAAAAAAAAATATATATATATATATATATATGACTGCCTGAACCTGAGGTATCACTTCTTTAACTGGCTCGCTAACAACTTTCAAAGGAGAACCCAAATTTGAAGGGCCAACTCTATGCTTCACAATGCGAGGGGAACCAGATGTACTTCTTGGTGAAAGAGGCGGAGCAGTGCCAGCAGGAAACATGGAAGGCAAAGAATTACTTGAAGCATTTGGACTAGAGCAATTCCCTGGGACATTCAAAGGAGCACCAGACTTTGCTTCATTGAGTAATGATGTTACCTGCACAATTAACAAAGGATATATTAAAACAATATCACCAACTTTGCATGAGATATTCTGTGGAGTGATCAAGGAGAGCAACATAACTAAGAACTTATTTATATTGCTTGGGAGTATGTAGGACTTACAAAAATAAATGATTACTATGAATAATATGGTGAATAAAGAAGCACACAAGCATACTTGAAAAGTCATAATATGGTGAATAAAGTGTGTGGAATGCTATCAAAACCTATTGTAATCTTTAATTACAATTTTTTTTAATCTGAACTCTTAAGTGACAACAGCATTCTCTATTGGCAACAATATAATGTAAGAATCAACAAGTCGTCAGTTTGAGTGGTACTGACTCAATTCCCTTAAGCAAAGTCTCGGATTCAAGTATTGTGGATAGAAAAAACATGATTGGGAGGAAAGACCCCACTGAAAATGTTCAATCAGATTCTCTAACAGAGATTAGTCATCCCTAAGGTTGGTGGATACTTCTCAGCAATGTCATACTGACCAAAAAAACGAAATATAAGAATGATGCATCTTTCCCTAAACCTTAATTATCTAATAACCATTGCCTGATAACCACGGATACCTCGCCCCTTTCAACATCACATGTGGTTTCAAATCATCATTCCCCGTTCACACGATAAATACAAATATATCAACGAAGAGAATAAAAGCAAGCTAAGGAGAGTCCTCAAATTACGTAATGTAGCAATGTTCAGATTCCGAAACGGAACGAAGCGTACCAATCGATTACTTTCTGGAAGCGACAACCACTGGTCGAAGAGCTTCTCGATGAAATTGAGGTTAGACTTGAGAGCCAAACCGGAAAACTCTGGGAGCTGCAACAATTCGACGTCCAACGACGCCGCATCAATGACGACCTCCATGTTCATCTAAACCAATCTCGCTCCTCTATCTCTCATTCACAGACCAAATCACTCAGCACGAAGATCAACACGAATCCTCAATTTTATTTTTCCTTTCTCCTTTAGAAAAAATTGCAGCAGGTCGAAGTTCAATGCCTCCGACGAATCGAAGCCTATAACAAAAAGATACTATACCAAAAGGTAACAAATGCGGTTGAGATACTCGGATTGGGAGTTGCGGATTCAGCCTGAACCCTAGATCTTTACGTAATTATAATTTCGAATCAATAAATTAACAACAAATTATGTACGGTGATGGTGATCTGGTGAAAGATGTGGAATGGATGGAAGGGAAGGAAAATGAGAGAAAAATATTGAGAGAAAAAATAACTGCAGTAAGAAAAAAGAAGAGAAAGAGAGAAATTTGTTGCAGGTAATTTTATTCATTTTTGCAGAGAAAAATGAAAACTAATACGGTAACAGAATTTGTTTTTTGATATATATAGTACAAATTAATTTGTATAATACAAAATATATTCCACAAATTTCTATGTATTTGTATTTCTATTGAGCTAGATTATTATACTTTGTTTGAAAAGTATTTTTTTATTTGATGTTGTCAAATGTCAATAATAACTGTTGCATAAAATTAACGTCAATATATAAAAGGAATAATAAAAATAAAAAATATGCAACTCAGCCAATACAATATTTTTTTTTGTTGGCGATAATATTGCAAAGTATGACACAATGTCATGTTACTAATATATATAAGCTTGAAATAACTTTGAAAAATAAATTAAATATAGCATGGTTTGACCCACTAAACACCAAAGGTAAGTTAATATCAAAAGTCAAAATAACATCCATGACCATTCACATTTAAAGTGTGCCCATGACAGACTTGCAAGGTAGTGAGTAACTTTCTACCTATTATGAGTAACTTTCCAACATCTTCAAATGGGGTAGTGACCTTGGCTTAGGGACTGAAATTGCCTAAATGTCTCTTATCCCATAAGATACCAATGGAGGCCAGATGCAATCTCAATAGTCACTATTCTTGTAGTGCTCACAAATAGATATACATGAGTTCGTGAAATTAATATTAATCATTAAAGGACTAGGCAAAACAAATGAAGTGATCATATCGATGAGTAGATGATTTCGATGCTAAATTTTTTACCATGTTATATGCAGAATAAATCAAGAAGTTCATTTGTATTTTATACTTAATAATCAAGTTTAAATGAAAAGAGAAAGAAGAATAAACTAATGTTGTAACTTGTAAATAAAAGAAACCCAACCATCTTGATTTTCTACTCTAGATTTTCTAAAAAATACGCAATAAAAAGTTGTCAGGTTGACAAAAACTTATGTGAATGGAGTGCACATTAAAACTTCAATACCCATAAAAAGTTGTTAAATTGACATTTCGAAATAATTGCCATTGACCTTCAGTGGTTCCACAGTTTTTCTTGCCTACCTTTGGAACTCGGAAAGGCTATGCATTAACTCTGATTCTTGCGTCCTGAAAAGAAAGCATCATAAGAATCTTCTCTTCAAAGCTTAAAAAGAATAATAATAAACCAAGAATGATAGAGTCTTTTCAATCAAAAAACCTTGATGTATTATTTGGATAAATTTTTATTTTTTTGTATTAAATAAGTAAAAAATTCTATTCATACTGATAGTTATAATATACTTAGACAGTTATGTAGTTAGTTATGTTAGTTTTGTTATCCTCTGATATATATATATATATCAGCAACTCATCTTCTTTGTAGTATGTTTCTTCTATTCTTTTCAAAGCAAGTTTATTCTTTTTTTTTTTTTTTGCTCTCTGTGTTTTATCTCCTCCTTGCTGGGCCTAATACCTTACATGGTATCAGAGCTGAAAAAGATCCATGGAGTCCACCAACTCAGCAGCAACCGATGGAAACACAACATCAACAAATAATGGAAGTGCAAGAACAACAAAGCAAGTTATGAAGACCTTCTCTATTCCCATAGCAGACAAATTGGATGAAGATTGTTTTCTTCCATGGCAACAGCTTGCTCTAGCAACCATAAATGGTCATAATCTGCAACACCATCTCAATAAAGATAAGATCCCAAATCAATACTCTGCACCAGACAACCCAACTGAATAAAATGAAACCGAAGCCTATTCAAATTGCCACCAGCAAGACAATCTGTTAGTATCTTGGTTACTCTCCTCTATGAATATCTCCTTCAAGAATCGAATGGTGGGATGCCAGTTTGCACACGAAATCTGGAACAAATTGCAGGTCTATTTTGCTTCTCACACTCAAGCAAAGGTAAAACAATTGAAAAATCAGCTAAAGAACATCAAGAAGAAAGGCCATGCATCATAATACCTTCTTGAAATAAAAAAGGCAGTGGATTCTCTAGGAGCTGTTGGTCACCCTTTAACAGAGGCAGAACACTCAGAGGCTATTCTTGATGGATTAACTGAAGAATATACTCCTCTTATCACCTCTGTCATGTCTCGTTTTCCTCCTTTTTCTGTCATCAAACTAGAAGCCTTCTTGCTAGCTCAAGAAGATATGCTTGACAGGTTTAAAAAATCTGACTCTACTCCTATCCAAGCTAACTTTACTCAGAGATCCATGCAACAAGACAACAATGGAGGTCGTTCCTTTGGAGGAAGAAGAGGCAGAGGAGGTCGGAGCTTTAGAGGTGGCAGAACTCAAAACAATTCTTGGAACCAAAGTCGTCTGCAATGTCAGATTTGTGGCAAACAAGGTCACCCAGCATGGAAATGCTTCCATAGATATGATTCTCATTTTCAAAATACTCAATTCACTTCTCCACAGAATCCCAGATCTCCTCCTCCTCCACCTACCTCCTTTCATAATCCTGCGTCCTACATTGCTGGTCCTGCTTCACTCATTGACAGTTCTTGGTATCCAGATTCGGGATCCACTCATCACTTAACTCATGATCTTGGTAATCTTTCATCCAGCTCTGAGTATAATGGCTCTAAGCAAGTTCATATAGGGGACGACACAGGTATGCAGATTCATCATGTTGGCCATTCTTCCTTAACATCTGATACTTCTTCTGTTTCTTTCAAACTCAACAAATTATTACATGTTCTTAACATCACTAAAAATTTAATTAGTATTTCTCAATTTGCCAGGGATAACAATGTTTACTTTGAATTTTATCCTGAAATTTGCCTTGTTAAATGTTAGGTCACTAAGAATATTGTTCTTCAAGGGAAACTCAAAGATGGTCTCTATCAATTTACCAATGTTCATATTAATCCCATGCCATCTTTTCCCAAACCCCCTATATCTTTGTACTCAAAACATGTATCTTTTGATATTTGGCACAAACGATTAGGCCATGCCAACTCTCAGATTGTATGTCCTGTTTTAAAACAATGTCATTTTTCCATCTCTAACAGCAAATCATCTAATGTGTCTTCTGTTTGTGAAGCTTGTTGTTTAGGAAAAATTCATCAATTACCTCATCCTATATCACACACTCAATATACAACTCCTCTTGATCTTGTGTTTTTAGATGTTTGGGGACCATCTCCCATTGCAGGCTATTCGGGCAGTAGATATTATGTTTTGTTTGTGGATGTTTTTACTCGATATAGCTGTCTTTATTTGCTGCATAATAAATCTCAGGTTTATCAACCTTTTCTTCAATACAAAGCTGTGATTGAAACTCTTACAGGATTAAAAATTAAGTCTCTCCAAACTGATAATGCCAAGGAATTCACATCTCACAATTTTACTACTTTTCTGCATAATCATGGTATCACACATAGGCTTACCTGTCCTTATTCCCATCAACAGAATGGCAAAGTTGAAAGGAAACATCGACACATCACTGAAATAGGTTTAGCTCTTCTTGCTCATGCTAAACTTCCCTTATCTTTTTGGGATGAAGCTTTCTCGTCTGCCATCTATATCATTAATAGACTTCCTTCACTTGTTACTAATTCTCAATCTCCTTTTGAACTCATTTATCATCACAAACCAGATTATACCTTTTTCAAAGTTTTTGGTTGTAGTTGTTTTCCTCTTCTTAGACCCTATAATAAACATAAACTTGATTTTCGATCTCACAAATGCTTATTTTTGGGTTATGCTACTGATCACAAAGGTTACAAAT
>PYAF01004398.1:1164909-1189025 GCA_007407185.1 Glycine tomentella | reverse complement strand
TCTTAGACCCTATAATAAACATAAACTTGATTTTCGATCTCACAAATGCTTATTTTTGGGTTATGCTACTGATCACAAAGGTTACAAATGCCTTTCTCCTACAGGTAAACTCTTTATTTCTAGAGATGTTATTTTTGATGAATCTGAATTTCCTTATCTCTTGCTATTTTCCAACAGTTCAACTGCATCCACCAAATCTACTCCTGCTTCTATTCCCAAGATTAGTCTCACTCCCACACAGTCTACAGTTTTTCCTTCTCATCCTTTAACTACTTCTTCCTTACCTCACAATGTAACATCTGATACTACTAACATTGTTTCTAGCTCTTCTTCCTCAGGTTTTGTTTCTCTTCCTGATACAACTCATCAGCCCACGACTACTGCTATTCCCAGCACTACTCCTCCTATAATCACTACTCCTCCACCTTGTGATCAAAGTATTCACCCTATGCAAACCCGCAGCAAATCTGGAATCTACAAACCCAAGACTTATGCTACAGCTACTCTCAGCTCACCACTTGACTTGCTTAATAATGAACCTCAAATTATCTCACAAGCTCTTACTTGCCCGCAGTGGAAGCAAGCTATGATAGAGGAATTATCTGCTCTTCACAAAAACTGCACCTGGACTCTTGTTGCTCCTCCACCGCACATCAAACCTATAGGCTGCAAGTGGATTTTCAAAATCAAACGACAACCCAATGGTACTATTCAAAGATATAAAGCTCGGCTTGTTGCCAAAGATTTTCAGCAAAAAGAAGGACTTGATTTTACAGAAATTTTTAGTCCAGTTATCAAACCATTCACAATCAGGCTCATTCTTTCCATTGCTCTCACAAAAGGGTGGTCCATCAGACAATTTGATTTTAACAATGCTTTTTTATGTGGCACTTTACAAGATATAGTTTTTATGCAACAACCTAAAGGCATGACTACCAACACTCCTCATCTTGTTTGCAAACTCAACAAGGCTATCTATGGTCTCAAATAAGCTCCTCGGGCCTGGTTTAACACTCTCAATCTCACCCTTCAACGATTTGGTTTTCACAGTACAAAATCTGATGTCTCCTTATTTGTTCGTTTCACCTCTACCTCCACCATCTATATCCTTATTTATGTTGATGATATCTTAATTACTGGTAATAATTCCCAAGAAATATCATCTCTTATCAATCAACTCAATTCCCTTTTCTCCCTCAAAGATCTTGGTTCCTTACATTACTTCCCTGGTCTTGAAGTCACTTATCCCTCTCCTACATCTATCCATTTAAGCCAAACAAAATACATCACTGATCTTTTAACCAAAGCCAACATGATATCTACCAAACCAATGCCAACTCCTATGCTGTCAAATCAAAAATTATCCTCTGCATGTAGCTCAACTTTTTCTGATCCTACTCTTTATAGATCCATTGTGGGTGGTCTTCATTATGCCACTATTACCCGACCAGATTTCTCATTTGCTGTTAATAAAGTTAGTCAATTTATGCATCAACCTTTGGATAGTCACTGGAAAGCAGTCAAAAGGATTTTGAGATACCTTGCAGGCACCATTACACATGGTCTTATATTTCATAAATCTGTTGATCTTCGATTATTAGCCTTCTGTGATTCAGATTGGGGTTCGGACATTGATGACAGAAAATCTACAAGTGGGTTCTGTGTTTATTTTGGCTCGAATCTTATATCTTGGTCTAGCAAGAAGCAACGCACTGTATCGCGATCTAGCACAGAAGCTGAATTTCGCAGCTTAGCTTCTACATTGGCTGAAATTACATGGCTCCAATCTCTTCTTCAGGAACTTCAGATTAAATGCACTGCACTTCCAACTGTGTTATGTGATAATGCTAGCACTGTCATGCTTGCTGCTAATCCTATCCTTCATAGTAGAACAAAACATTTTGAGATTGATCTCTATTTTGTTCGAGATCGTGTCATTCAAAAACAAGTTTTTGTCGAGCATATTCCAGGAACAGAACAAGTTGCTGATCTTCTTACCAAACCCATCCCTACTGCAGCATTTCTTATTTAAAGACAAACTCAGAGTCTCCTCTTTGCCACTGAGTTTGAGGGGGGATAATAGTTATAATATACATAGACAGTTATGTAGTTAGTTATGTTAGTTTTGTTACCCTCTGATATATATATATATATATATATATATATATATATATATATATATATCAACAACTCATCTTCTTTGTAGTGTGCTTCTTCTATGCTTTTCAAAACAAGTTTATTCTTTCTTTCCTTCTTTGCTCTCTGTGTTTTATCTCCTCCTTGCTGGGCCTGATACCTTACACATACCCATAAAAAATTTATGCATATTAATAAATAAGTAATGATAAAAAAATATTATCAATGTATTTTAATTAAATTATATTTATAATTTAAATATATTATTATTCATGAAATATCATTAATTTAATCTTTTATTTCTTACCTTATTTAATAACAAATATCAATGTGTGGTGATAAAAGTATTTTTAAAATTATAAATTAATAAAAAAATATTGATACTATTTCATTTAATTATATTTATATGGGTTAAAAATATTTTAAAAATAGATAGGATGACCAATAAAATTTGGCAGGTGCTTGTCATATGTAAAATACGGATTTCTGAATCTAATTAGTCATTCATGTTGAATGATCCTAGGTAAAGTCAACAACACTAGCATCTCGTCTTTTATTTATCTTTTTTTAAAGGATACAAGCTTTATATATCTTCTTAAAAATTAATTAATCAAAACAAGTTGATAATATAAATATTTTTACATTATTATTTATAAATATCAATTTTTTTAATAATTTTAAAAGGGATATTTATGATAAATTTTATTTAATAGTATAAAAATATTTACGTAGATGATGTATGAAAATTAAATTCTTGTTTATTTGAATAGAAGTTGTTATATATTAGTAGATAGCCCAATAAAAAAAACTCTGATCATCAAGTTCAACGACAAAAAGTTCAAACTTACACCACGGTCACAAACATCAACATTCTGAATTTGCATCTCAATATAAGAATTTCGAAATATCCTAACCACATTTATATCTTCATGCCTAGAAAGATTTTGACTACTATTGTACCTTCTGTTAGGTGTGTAACCAACTCTCACCTAACCTTCCTATTATGCAATATGACCCATATAGGTGTTAAGCATGTATTCATGAATGCAATTCATGAGATTGACCTTAAAGGCACTCACATGCATAATCACACAAAAATACCATTATAGCTTAAGAAAAGTCTTATAAATAAGCCTAACATGTTCAAGGTAAGCAACTTTCTCTAACATTACATTTTTCGTATTTTCTAGTAAATATTAATCTGAACGTCAAAGTCTTTTTATAAGTATCTCTTCAAAACTTCTCAAATTTGCTTTCAACACTATTTGTCTTGGGCTAATGTTGAATAAGTGTGATATTATGCTTAAAAAAAGAAAGTATTGAAGCATGTTGTTAATATTTCTTCTACTAGTTTCACTCCCTATGTGTATTGCCGCATAGTTTAGGTTTGAAATGGTTACTTGATCCCTAATTTTGTTATGCAGTTGGGTTTTTCTCTTTATAAATTTGGAAGGAATTTGATTCTCATTCTCCCCTTTCTCTCTAGTGTCTCTCCTTTCCTGTACTATTTCCTTTTACCTTTAGCCTTGGATAATTATGAACATATATTGACTTTTTCTTATATCTTGTTTGCCCTATTTTTTTATTTCTTTATTTATTTTCCACCATATCACTTATTACATAGAGAAAAAAAAAATTTGACATTGTAAATTTTTAACACAATCATTCAATTACAATTCATCAAGTTTATTAACTTATAAAAAAATTAAAATAATTCAAACAACAATTTGTAATTGAATGACAATATAAAATTATTTTACACTATCAATATATAAACATTAAACACTATTATATATATAGTTTTTTTTCTATTGATTTTGTTTTTTTCCTTTTATCATCATTTTCTTTCTACCAACATACATCACAAACTGGGATGTATCCTTAGAAGTTACAAGTACTCTTTAGCTTTTGAGCTGGTGAAGCGCTTTCCTTTTGGATTGCCCGTATCCTTAGTCGCTTTCGTTTTTCATGCTCTACGTTGGTACGAAACTTTGGGCTGATTGTGGGCTTCGTTTTCTCGTACCCTCTGGGCTTCGTTCTCTTCGTACGAAGAGAAAAACTTTATACACCCATGTAAAGACTTATACACCCAGAAAATTTTTTAAATGTCAACAATACCCTCCATCGTTTATAACATATGCTGAGCATTTTTTTTTCTTCCATTAACGAGCGCAAGCTTTCGTTGAGTGCATTTTGAGTGCAAGGTGGTTGGTTGTGGTCGTTTTAGCTGGTGGTGCATGCCTTTGCCGCTGTTGGGTTGGTCGGAGTCGCAGACGGCGGTGGAGCAGCTGACGGTGAAGGTAAGTTGCGTTTTTTGGATTTTACGGATTCGATAATCCGTATAGAATATACGGATCAGTGAATCCGCATGTATGTTCAGCTTTGTGTGATCCGTATGGTTCATACGGATCAGGCAATCCGTATGACGTCCACGGATTGACCAATCCGTAATGGGTATACGGATTACCTGATCCGTAAACACCATACGGATTACGTAATCCGTATGGTGTTTACGGATCAGGTAATCCGTATACCCATTACGGATTGGTCAATCCGTGGACGTCATACGGATTGCCTGATACGGATTACCCAATCCGTATATGGTATACGGATTACTTGATCCGTGCGATTCCAAAAATTGAAAAAACCAGCTACTTACCTCAGACGGCGGCCGGAACTGCCTCACGCCTCCACCAAGCAACTGGAAACAACCAATGCGGCGCCCCAACACTGCGAAATCACCACCGGCGGCAACAACGATCAAGGGCAAAAATGGTGTATGCGGCGGAGAGCTTCACAAAGGAAATGAACAGTGCGCCTGACCTAATATATCACCAAGGGCAAAAATGGAAATCTACTGTGCACGAAAAAAAAAAACTGGGTGTATAAGCTTTTATACTGGTGTATAAAGTTTTTCTCTCGTACGAAACTATATCCACGAACACAAAAAGATAAGATAAAACAAAATTAAATGGAAAATAAAATAATGAATTGAGATCTTGATGCCCTTGTGTTGGACTGCAGTCTTTGAGCATTCATCCCACAACCCCTTATCCACAAAGCAACCTTATGAGTTCCGAAACAACTGCAACCAACACCATCCTCAATGACGACAGTTTCAACCGAATTCCTGTCGCATATCCTCTCATTTCAAACCTATCCGAAGCGCGCGTGGCATCCAAACCCCACCAATACCGTCATCACCTGCAGAATCCCGGTTCTAAATGAAGACAACCCCAGCAAGCGAAGGCTCAACAAGGTACACACGAGGATCACTTCCTCGGACACAAGACCCCATCAACAACATTACGACTTTCCAGACACCAATCACATGAAAGCCCTCAACAGGTTCTGCCAAACGGGCAAGTACACCGAAGCCCTCTATTTTCTTGAGCAAATGGTGAAGAAGGGTTACAAACCCGACGTCATTCTCTGCACCAAGCTCATCAAGGGCTTGTTCACTTCCAAGAGAACTGAAAAAGCGGTGCGTGTCATGGACATTCTGGAACAGTACGGTGAACCCGATTCTTTTGCTTACAATGCTGTCATAAGCGGGTTCTGCAGGAGCGACAGGTTTGATGCTGCCAATGAAGTGATTATCAGAATGAAGACTAGAGGCTTCTCCCCCGATGTTGTCACCTACAACATTCTCATTGGAAGCCTTTGTGCAAGGGGAAAGCTTGATTTGGCTTTGAAGGTTATGGATCAGTTGCTGGAAGATAACTGCAATCCTACTTTGATTACTTATACTATCTTGATAGAAGCGACTATTATACACGGCGGCATTGACGAAGCAATGAGGCTTCTGGATGAGGTCATGTCAAGAGGGCTTCAGCCTGACATCTACACTTACAATGTCATTGTGAGGGGCATGTGCAAACGCAGGTTGGTGGATCGAGCATTTGAGTTTGTTAGCAACTTAAGCATCACGCCGAGTTTGAACCTGTATAACTTGCTGCTCAAGGGTCTTTTGAATGAGGGCAGATGGGAGGCTGGGGAGAGGTTGATGTCTGATATGATTGTGAAGGGCTGCGAGCCGAATGTTGTGACTTACAGCGTTTTGATTAGTTCGTTGTGTCGTGATGGGAAGGCTGGGGAGGCTGTGGATGTGTTGAGGGTTATGAAGGAAAGGGGGTTGAATCCTGATGCTTATTGTTATGATCCGCTGATTTCTGCGTTCTGCAAGGAGGGGAAAGTGGGTTTGGCGATAGGGTTCGTGGACGATATGATATCTGCAGGGTGGTTGCCTGATATTGTCAACTACAACACTATCATGGGGTCTCTGTGTAGGAAGGGAAGAGCTGATGAGGCTTTGAACATCTTTAAGAAGCTTGAGGAAGTGGGTTGTCCGCCAAATGCGAGTTCTTACAACACAATGTTTGGTGCGCTGTGGAGTAAGGGGGACAAAATTAGAGCATTGGGGATGATTTTGGAGATGTTGAGCAATGGTGTTGATCCTGATAGGATCACATATAACTCACTGATATCAAGTTTGTGCAGAGATGGAATGGTGGAAGAGGCCATTGGGTTGTTGGTGGACATGGAAAGGAGCGAGTGGCAACCTACGGTTATTAGTTACAACATTGTTCTTCTTGGATTGTGCAAAGCACACAGAATTGTAGATGCCATTGAGGTGCTGGCTGTCATGATTGACAATGGATGTCAGCCAAATGAAACTACTTACACGTTGTTGGTGGAAGGGGTTGGTTATGCTGGATGGCGAAGTTATGCAGTGGAGCTAGCTAAATCCCTTGTTAGTATGAATGCTATTTCTCAAGATTTATTCAGACGTTTACAGAAACAAAACCATTTCCGTGCCTGATATGTACAAGTACAAAGACCTTGCTTTATTAGATTACACTAAATTTTCGGGCACAAAGCTGATTTATTCAGGTCCTCTAATTGAGATTTCTGTTCAGCTCAATTTGATGTATTATTTCTAATTTACTGTTTTGGGGATGTCGTTTGAAGGGAAGGAAATATCAAACGGACTTTCATTACTTCTGATGAAGATGTTATAACTCTGTTATCAAGTCTGTTTTTTTCAAATGTGCAGAGTTTGTACCTAATTGTTATCCAATGACTTATAAAGGAAACAATCTGTCAAAATTTATACCTTCTACAAGTATCATTTCATGACCTTAAAAAGATTTACGTATGCAATAAATAAAATAATGTAATGAAGTGAAAAAGAAAAATCACCAAAAGCATGACGGGTGTTTAAAACTTAAGAGAAAATGCTACTACTATATCGTAAAAATCAGTGCGGAAAGGCAGGCGCTTGGCTGTGCCAAAAATAATTAGGACGATTGCTAAATTAATAATGCACTCTTTTTAAAATAACTCTAGAAGTTTAGGCCCCAAAAATATTGAATGCACCTCTTCTTTTTAAGAAAACAGTTTATGCACACCAGCATTCAATCAAAATTAAGATGTGTAGTAAATTTGTAGACTATTACAATCATTTATCTTATGGTCATACTATTTTTTTATTAATGGATAATGTAAACATTTTTTACACTGAAATGCATAATCATTAAATTCTTTTTTTTCTTATGAAATAAATGCACTTTTTTTTCAATCTTTCCCTTCCTCTTTCCATATTTAAGAGGATTCTTAGCCCGATTTCTCTAAACGAAAATATTATCATGGCTCTAGAACCTTTACTTGAACATCTATTTTGTATCAGGATGGATTGATGAGTCACATACCGCACAAGTCACAACTCCAATTTTGAACCAAAATCACAAGTTCGCATTCATGTTTCTTCTGCACAACCTTTGCCACCTTTGAACAAAATTCTTAAGACCGAAAAATAAAATAAAATAACTCCCGAGCTCAGATGTTGTCTGCAGCATAAAAACAAACTTCAATCCCTAAATTTAGAGGGTAAAAATAAAAAAATGCTCATAGATTGTATTATGCAAGTCAACAGAAACGAACTTATAACTACCAAAACTAAAACAAGGATCAAAACTTATTGTTTATCCTCATCGAATTATCAAAAATCTACAAACTTGAATATTAGATAGACACGAGCACATGTTCATGTCAACTTCAACTACCGAAATTTTAGTTCTTGCCGAGTGAGAGTATTAGCCAATACTGTTGGACCTTGCAGTCCCACGCAAGTGTCTGTCAAAACTTCCCAACAAGCTTTCCTACATTGTCAAATACCCACAGTAAAAGTAGCAAGTCTTAGGCATGCAAGCTACAATGTTACTTCCAGTTTTCAATGAGAGAGAGGGTGACTATGATTCATTACATAAAACTAGCACCTGAAAAAACTCTACCATTGAAATCAGATGGAATGCATTCCCTTCCATGACATCCGACACCCCTTTTTTCATCCCATCTAATCTTAGGGTATAAAATGGAAATGGAATTAGTCTTCTTTTTTTTAATTTCATCATAAAAAATCCAAACAATAGAATCATAATTTTATTTAATCTATTCAAGCCCTGACATAGCGGTAAAGTTGTGTCTTAGTGACTTATTACCATGGATTTGAATCCGGAAACAACCTCTTTGCATATGCAAGAGTAAGGCTGCGTACAATCATAGTTGTGAAAACCGGTTCGGTCATTGACCCGGTCGAGATAGTGGGTCAATGGGTTAGTGGTCCAACCGGTGGGTCAGTAGTTGGCTCGGTTTGACTTGGTTTATATATTAAAAAATTAAAATTATATTATATATAAGTATATAACTAACATTATTTGATTAAGAAAAACATACTTAAAATTCAAAATAATAATTGAAGTATTAGTTAATAATAAAAGAGATTGTAAATAGTAATTACGTAAATTAAAACAAGCCCAATTTTTAATATAAAAATGACTTAGAAGGAGTACAGAAAGTAATAAAAGGGGGTTCAGGAAGCAAATATGGATCTAAGGCCCACAACGAAAACCTAATTTCACTACTATATATACTCTCTTTAGTTTGTGCCTCCATTTCTCCCTTATCTTTCATTGTCCTGCGCCGTTCTCCCTCCTCTCCTCGTCTCGCCTTGTCATGTCGTGCCTTGTCGCGACTCGTCTTGTCCCACCGTGCCACCCCTCGCCCCTCCTCACGCCTCTCCCCTCGCCCAGAGACTCACTTTCACCATTGGAACTCGCTTTCCTCGACCCCGAGTGACCTAACTCGCCTCCACTGACTCAGTCTTCTTCCTCTTGTTCTTCTCCTATTCGCCCCTCTCCACTCTCCTCTCACCGCGTCTTCCTCTTCTCTCTTCATGTTGGTCTGGGGTTGTCGACACCTTCTTCACCTTTCGAGTTGTGACCCACTAGGTCGCGTCGCCCCTCTCCCCTTGCCGCGCCTTCCTCTTCTCTCTTCCTACCAGTCTGGGTTTTTAAAATCGTCTAGGTCACCGGTTTTCATCAAAACCGGTCCGGTTTGACCGGGTCATCCCGGGTCATTTGCTTGAGCGGTCCGATGGTGCACTCGGTCCAGTAATGCCATCGTATCCCGGTTGGACCGGTCCGACCGGCCGGTCCGAACCGGGTTTAATAACACTGAGTACAATATCCCCCCCCCTCACCTTCGCATAATGAGGAGTGTCTCTGGACAATGAGATACGTAGTTTTTTTATACTCTATTCTATTTTGTTCCATCTCTTTTCATTCCACTTCATTCACCAATAGATATTTAAACATAAAAATATGATTACAAGAAACTCAATTCTCTAACAGCCTTATGCCATGAACTAGAAGCAAAAAACTTATGGATGTAGAAGGTAACCATTATTACATTCAATAGACAATTAACAAATCTCATAAAGAAGAAATTGGATCCTTTTCTATTCAGGGGAAGATTTGTTCCTCAAATCTCATTCTAGTCTCTACCATGATTAGACAGACTGACAGAAATAGAGAGAACTTCGAGAATATGATACTCATCCAAATAGGAAAGGATCAAAATCCCACAATTAAAAAGGATCAAAAGAATTACCTGTACATGGCCAGAAGTATTAAATTTTCCTGGCCAATCTTTATGCACAAACTCCAACTAATTCAATATAATAACCAAGACCTAAAAAAAAAAAATCTGGCGTGGGTAGCGCCAGTAGCGACGCTAGTAGCACGGGAGACGCGCCAGAGACCATTTCTCTCTAGAATCTGGCGCGGTTAGCACCAGTGTGGCGCGACTAGCGCGGGGACACGGACTGAATCACTATAAAAGGCCTAATTGCACGTTTTGTGAGCCAAAATTCACTCATCTTCCTCTCTACGTTTCCACCATTGTTAAGCAAGAAAAACTTTACAATCACTCATTTCTTGACCAAAACACTTCACATCCAACATGAAAGTTGAAGGGAACTATTCAATGAGCTGGATTCCATCATCAATTTTCCTTGAAAACCATCAAACGAAGAGATCGCTTTCTCTAGGGAACTTCACAAAGTTTGATTTTTTAGGGGAAAGAAGGCGTTTTAAGGACGTTTAGGCTTGAAGAAGTTGTTCTCTAGCTTTTCTTGTCATTTTAGAGGTAAAAAACACAACTTTTACAGATTATTTGAGAATTTGTTCTTGAGATGAATAGTGACTCATTTGAGTTAGAACTGAAATTAGACTTGGGTCCTTTGGAAAAGTATGCTTAGGAGGTTGTTGTGATGAAGGTTTAGCCTTGAAATAGAACTTTTATGGACTTTGGAAATTGGGTTATGAGGAATGTATGTGTAAGAAGAATGTTGGCTGAATTGATGATATTATGGTATGTATGAACCTTGGTGCTTTCACAAGATGTGTTTAGAAGACTTTATGAACGGTGAAAAAGTGTTGAAATAATCATTTTAGCCACCTTGATAATCGTTGAAATGTAGCATGGTTAGAGTATTGAACTCTTTAGATTGGTTTATGCAAAGTCTTAGGGAGACTCTAGTGCCTTGGATAAACCAAGATAGATCCTGTTAGGGGTTTGTAAGTCACCAATTAGGTGACTAGTTCTTATAACTAGAAAATAGAGGAAAAAGAGGTTAAACGGAAAAGAATAACGTTTCTTTTCATTCTAAGGGTTGAGAACCGTTGTTGATTATTTATGTGCTTTTATGTAGGGTGTGATATAGAGGTTATTGGTGGTTGTGACCACGAGGCCGGGAGAACCGGTGTAGCACTCAGAGCAGGTAAGTTTTTTGTTCTTGGGAGTGTTTTCCATTGCCTGAGTTCCACCATACTCCGAGGAAGTGATGGTTGCATACTTGATTCATATGCATTGAATTGGATGTTACAGCTTTCCTCATGATAATATGTATACTTGTTACTGTGCCTTGTGTATGGTTGCCTTTCGGATAGATCTTCTGACCAGTTAGATAGATACGGACCTCCCTAGGAGTAGAGCGCAACTCCTAGTCGGTTTGCTCACGTAAAGGGTGTATGATCCCTAAAGATCAGAGATAGGTGGTCTCGTCGCGGTTGAAGCCTATTTTCGGAGGTACCATATACTTGCATCCATGTGTAAAGGGGTAGCTCCCGATGAGATGGTACGAGTGTGAGTTCCGGCCTCACATTGGGAACTGAGAGTCCCGATGCTGATGATGATGCATCTTTGGCGGACGTAGTACCACATATATATATACACATTAGAGCTAGAGAATGCCTATGTGTTGTTGTGAGGACCAGGAGTCCTGGTGTTGTGATGCCTTTAATGATATGTTATCATGGAAGTGAGCCAGGAAGAGCAGAAGCCTCCAAGAACCCTGAGCTTACAGAGATTGTATCTCACCCCTGTTGGGGTCTTATTTTGCAGGTGATGCATCTGGCAGAGATGATGGGTTCCAGGGCGAAAGACCCTAATAGGGACAGATACTGTATAGTTGTTTGGACAGTATTTTGGAAGCACTATAGCTCACTATTTTATGTTTATGATGTTGTTTTGTATCCCTGCGAGGGAAGACGCACGTGTATATATTTATGTTTTGTATCCATAGAGGATGTGATCTGTGAGATTATGACACAGGATGCCTATTCTTTTATATGGCCACATTGATTGTTTTGACGATGTATATCATATCTATCTATCTATCTATATATATATATATATATATATATGTGTGTGTGTGTGTGTGTCTGTGTGTGTGTGTTTTCTGATATATCTGTAAGGACATTAATTGTTTTACCTGTCGTCCTTTATGTTATCTGGATCGTATGAGCTTGTTACAGATACTTATCATACATGATGAATCAGAGATATGATTTTGAAAGAAAATGACAATGGCGTCATGCTTTTGAAAACGCTTCCATTGGTTTTAATTAATTGATTTTAAATTAATTATTGTGCTAATCTGATTAAATAACTATTAATATACCAGATGCATACGAGGGTGTTACATTCAACATGATTTCTTTTTTCAGAATCTTCCATTTAATCAATGTTTGATGCAAATCATTAGCCTCTTTTAGCATACCCCCATCAGCAACAATTTTAATTAAAGCAGAATATATTCTCTCATCTGGATTGCATTGACTTTTCACCATCAAATCTAGAACTTGAATGACAATATCAACCTTCTTTTGTCTGCACAATC
Source organism: Glycine tomentella (assembly GCA_007407185.1). Taxonomy (NCBI): domain Eukaryota; kingdom Viridiplantae; phylum Streptophyta; class Magnoliopsida; order Fabales; family Fabaceae; genus Glycine; species Glycine tomentella. Next base: position 1,176,367 of record PYAF01004398.1, on the reverse strand, counting down.
CAAGGATTACACATCTATAAGCAGTATTTTTAATCCTTTGATCTTTCATGCACATCTCCTTTAGTAGCTCCGTAGCTTCCTCAAGTTTGTCTGCCCGACTAAACCCCCAAGTCAAACTACTGTTTGTAATTTCATCAAGAATGATTCCTTTGCCTACCATTTCATCATACAATTCTTTTGCTGACTAAATAGATCCCAATCTAGCCAACCCATCAATTACAATATTATAGGTGACTAACCCAGGAGAACAGCTAGTACCTATCAATAGGTTAAGTAACTGGATCCCCTCATCTATAAACCCATCCTTGCACAAACCACTTAAAAGAGTATTGTACGTTATAATGTCTGGTGAAACAGTTGTCAGTAACCATTGTACTGTAGAAGCTTATGGCACGATCCAAAAGTCCAGATTTACATAAACCATTTAGCAGAATATTGTACGTAACATGTGTAGGAGGACTGGATGTCTCATTCATAATCTTAATAATATCATCAACTTCATCCCAATATCCATGGTTAATTAGAGAGTGGATCAGAGTATTGTATGTCACAGCATTGGGCTGCATTCCATGGGATAGAAGATTTAATATAACCAAAGCAGTATCCTCATATTTCCCTTGTTTAGAAGTCAAATATACAAGAGAGTTATATGTAACGATATCAGGATAACAGCCTTCCATTGCCATATCTTCCAGTACTTCTAGGGCTCGAGCACCCCAAAATATTTGCAGACCAGCTCAATAAGAACCGTATAGTAATGAGATAAGGAAGGGAACCTTTTCTCAAGGTCATATCTTCTACCAGATCGAGAGCAGATCTTAATTCTTACATGACCTTTTTCACACAGGCCACCAATAACCATGTTATAAGTAATTGTGTCGGGAACGCCACCAGACACGACCATTTTATTCAATGTCTTGCAAGCTTCATCTACAAAACCTTTTCTAATAAAACCTCAGATCAAATTTCTGCAAGAAGGGAAATAGGGTATTTGATTTTTCCGTGCCATGACATCAATCAACCTTGCCGCGACTGTTAACTTTCACGACTGCAGAGCCTCTGGAGAATTTCATGGTTTGGTCATTTCATCGTTTTGAACAAACGGTGCTTCTGGTGACAAAGTTGGAGAGTTTATAGACTTGTTTGCATCCATTAGTTCCCTGGAATTTCTCCTTTCACCAACATAATCACTTCTAAAGCCCAAATCTACATGGTCAACTTCATTAACTCTATCAACTAAAACACTTCCCTGAAAACTTCTACACCGCAATCCTTTCCACGGAAAAGAATATTAGTTGTACAAATGTAATCACCAAAACAAATAATACTAGTCGTAATTAGATGTAATACTCGTCCTTGAGTTTATTTGATTGTAAAAGAATATTTTAGATAAATAAATTATACCAAAAAATGAATTTTTTATTAGTATATAATTGTTATAAATGATTCATTATACGTAATATGTTTTAGATAATATATGTACTTTTTATGTATATTAATAAATATTATTTATCGATTTACTTAATGAAGTTATAATTAAAAGATAAATTATAATTCATTAAAATAATTTATTAAAATTTTTATTATAAAAACATATTCTTAATATAATTTACATATTTCTTATTTACACAACAATAAAAATGTAAAACTTTTGATGATATTAATATTTATATTAATTGTGTATGACAAAATATAAGTAATAGTAAATTACACAATAATCTTGAGATTTTGTGAAATATCACTTGATACCCATGTGTCCCCTTAATGAAATGGCCTTAGCCGTTAAGTTGCAATAAAATTGTTAAAAGAACTAAAATACCCCTTTATTTTTGTGAGAAACCAGTTTTACCTTTTTCACTTAACAGACCAAAATTTCCTATAAAAAAAATAACAAACTTAACACACCACATTAGGTCTGGTGAAGGGAATAGAAACACATGAGTGAGAAAGGGTTAGGGTTAATAGAAAAGGGAAAAGTTCTCTGTAAAGAAATTATGACCAACTGCAAGCTTTTGAGTGAGAGAGATTTCTAAATGAGATTGCAAATGAGGGGTCATTGATTACAAGTAGAAGTAACAATCTCAAAATAGAAGATGAAGTCGTAAATTGGATACTATTTGGAGAAAGGCCACAACATGAACATGACCTAGTGAGAAACATTATGGGGTGAGTTGTCAAGGTAGGTTTCATTTTGTAAAACACTTGTATAATTTGATTGACTAGTAAAAAAAACCTTAACCAATGCTATGAGATGGGATGTATGTCACAATTGAGGATATTGCTTCCTGCCCTCCAACTATTACTTCCTCTTGCATCCCATTGCAATGGGGCGTAACATAAAGCGATAGTGGACGTGAAGGAAGTTTTAGGCCCACAATTGATAGTTGAACAAGTATAACTTCTTGATACACCCTTCTCTATCCTTATTGCCTTATTGGTGTGATTGCTTGGATGATAGTTTCCTATGATTATTGTTAATTGAATTGTTTTAGGTTTTCTCTTCAACTTCTATTTTAATATTCTTCACGATTTAAGAAAAAATATTTTGATAAACTCAATCCACCTTTGGAGTTTAATCAAAGTCCGGACCCGCATATAATCTTACTTGCAATTACAAGAGTAATCATGTTATGAACAATGTGCGTGAAATTTTCAATACTTGCTTAACGGATGACAAGGTTATCCTGTCCATGTTTCAGCCTATTTTGCAGGCTGATGATCACATTCCAAAAAAGATGAGAAGACAGGAACATTTTGCACAAGATAATGCAAAATAAAATATTGTGTTATTTTGAATGTATACACACGTTATAATCTTTAATTCTTTATGTTTGTTTGTTTTTTAGACAAATTATAATCTTTATGTTTGAACACTGTTATCAAATTAATGTAAGTTATTATTTTATGACCAATTTGTGGGTGTGTTTATTTGATAAAAACATTGGAACTCAAAACGTATAAGCGCTGATGACAACCACAGGCAAATCCAACACACAAAGCAGGGAAGTGCATTTATCGAATTAATTACCGATGATATGGGGGGTGGGGTGGTGCTGGATGGCATCGACAGATTGTATTCCTGCTACTCGACCAAGTACCAACTTGAATACACAATCTATAGTTTTTCATCAATTAAATAAGCCAGTCAGTCAAATTTTATACATTTTCTGAGTTTCCTTCTCATGCTGTATTAAACGACAGCCACAAATTCCTGAAATGTAAACATCGGAAATAAGGTTTTTTGGTATTGGCCATACATCATACACATTAAAATAACAACTATTGTATTTTGCAAACGGGAAAGGAATGTCTTTTGGGGGGGGGGGGGTCTTTTTCGGTTACACGGGAAATACCTTTCAGATGAAAAAAAGAAATAGCATTTGTAAAGTGTTCTCTACTTAGTCAAATTGGTAAACCTGATTTTCACAGATTCCAGCCTGTCATTTGTGCAGCACACCTTTCCTTGCCATTTTCGGTTTCTTATGAATGTGATTCTGGCATGTAAACAATAGAAGAATTAAGTTGGTCATACAAAAGGTTACATTTAACAGCACAATTTCAAAAATCATTGACAAAGAAAATTGCTACCTTCTGTTTCTCCAGTGCTTCATAATCTGTCCTCTCCCTCCACTTACTCTTGCGTAGTTTTATAGGACGGTTTCCAACATACTTACCTGAAATCAAGACATCAAAGTCAAAATACACATTTTACTGCATTTCCTACAAAACTGTCTGCATATGTCAACAAAATTCAGTGACAAATTGGATAAGCCCTATAAATACGTTCATGTATAAAAGAAACAATAATCCATCATGATTATAGTTTGGGATTGTAAAGCTATCTAGTCAATATTATCTGGCATAAAATATTTATACTGAACCAAAGAACTAGTCAGAAGAGTAAAGATATTGCAGAGTAATAGTCAATATGTATTTAGACAATACAGAGTAATACTTAAAAGGGAGATCTGAACTGACTAACCATTCATTTCTTTAAGAGCACCAGCAAGGTCAGAAGGATTGGCAAAGCTCACAAATCCGTAACCTTTTGTTTTACCAGTCCGCTTGTCTCTGACAACCTAGTCAAGAAGATAAACATACCTTAATCACAACATTGTCAACACATTACAAGGAAATACATGCACCACAAACACATAAATAATAAACGTTAAGTTTGCTTAGAGATAAGTAAAACAAGGCAATTGGAAATTACAAACAGACGACTATAAACCTCAAGTTCTTTCGATGGAATTAAATGTCTCCACTATTGAATAGCATGCCCTCATATTTCCAGCCACATAACTTGGATCTTGGAACAAATTTCGCAGTCTCAATGAATGAGAACTACTAAATACATTTTTATTTTGTAAATAATGGACATACAAAAAGCAAACCATAAAAACATGCTAATTTAGCTTTTAATTTCCACTAAATATAATATAATATCCAAATTATTCATTATGCACAAAAATTCTAGAAGGTAGAGGAATGGTCTTGACCAATAGTAAATTGATACTTAATAGACAGAGCTATTACTATTTTTTCAGTTTCATATTTTCAATAACCACTATTTAAGCAATTTTCTCACTTCAAGTGAATTTTTTTTTAAAAAAAACACTGATGTCTCTGGCTAACATGCTAAAGAACTGAGTCTCTGCAGCCCTCCCTCCTGGGTGGGAACTTTCCCAAGCCAAATTCCAAAGTCCCTTTGGTAGTCCATTATTTTCATCCACAAACTTATCCTCATATATTGTTGAAAGAATTACAGTTAGTGACATTAGCTTCTTCAGGAAAATTACTATTTGTGTCTAGACTTTATACCCCCCAAACTAAAGGTTGAAAGAATTCTGAATAGTTAGAAAGCTATATAGGTTAAGGAGTTGAGTAGAGCAGGACAGGACAGGACAGGACAGGAAAAACAAACAAAATCTAGTTGAAAGATTCCATCTTAAAATCAACCTGATGATTGATGTCAACTCTTCCAAATTCAAACTGGTTAGACAATACTCAAAGGTCAACCTGACTCCAAATAATTTTGAGATTGAGATCTCATAATACTACAAAATAATAATAGTCACAACGCTAATTTAAATGAAGTGATTGTTCAAATTAAGGTGCATTATGTCACCGGTATATAATTTCAAATGCCCCTGATTTGTGAATAAGGAGCAACAACAAAGTGGACACCTGAGATGACAAAATAACACATCAATTTAATCATAAAAAATGTCTAATGGAATGTAAATTATACAGCAACAACTACCTTAAGATACACAAACATTAACAACTCCGTCCCTTCAAACAAAAATCTGAACAGGAAATAAAAAATGCTCACACTAGCACGACAATCATAATTAAACATATAGAGAATTCGAGTTAGATGAGTAACCCACTTACTCGTGCCATGTTGAAGGTAGGAAATCGTGAAAATGCTTTTGAGAGAACATCATCATTCACTTCGTTACCAAGATCCCCACAGAAGAGCCGATAATCATCTAATCATCCAAAAATGAAAAAGATTAATCAATTCATGATTAATTATCTAACTTCAAAATAACAATCACAAATTCCATATAGACTCAGGACAAACAAAACACACATACAATCCAAATCACAAATATAAAACTGATTTAAAATTTAACGAATAATAGATTATCTTTAACAACACAAGCAAACTTTCAATATACATAAAATTAAATACTGAATAGGAATGAGTACATCATAATCACAATGATCATACCTTCTGGCCACTCTGCAAGGATAGGATCCTCCCAAGCGTGGCCAGCAGCTTTGCGAGGAACCGCTTTCTTTTTGGCATCAGTTTTGTGCTCCACGTCGCTGCTCGCGATCGCTGCCTTGACATTCTCGAGAGCCTCCGGCGTTATTATCTGCGCATCCCTCTCGAATAACTGCTGTGCCTGTTCAATCACACAACAAAATTCAATCAACTTAAATCTCATTTTTATTTATCAAAACAAAATCCAATCAATTTACGCCACTTCCTTGAAAAGAAGAAAACCACGGACCTGATATTGCGGCACGGCAGAGTATACGCCGGGAACAGGCGCGGGCGCAACGGGGCCGACGACCGGAGGAGCGGGGATTTGCACGGAGGGGGAGGCGACGTAGGGCGCAGCGTAGTGAGTGGTTGTGGGTTGCTGAAGGTGAAAGGGAACGGGGAAGTAGGAGGAGGAGGAGGGGTTTGAATAGGCGAATTGCGATTGCGAAGCTGAGTAGGAAGACGGTGGTGTCGTCATGGATCGCAACGATCACTGTGCAATGGGAGGGAGGGAGGATTTGGGAATCAAAGGCTTAAGGCCGTGTTTGGATCTGATAGAGTTCTGTTTGTTTGGGGTTGCGCCATTTTTATTGATTTAATTCCATGAGACCATGACTTTCCAGCGGGTTCCTGGTGGGCCCACCCCAACCTTGGGCTGAAATCTGAAGGCTGGTCTTTGTTTTGCTAAGTACACCCCTCCCTTCTCTCTATAATATGATTGCTAATTATACCCTTTTAGCATTGTTTTTAAATACAAAACAACCCTATGCTGGTGTGTGTTATTACTGTTATTTGGTGCAAAGGAGGGCCTACGACCCAAAAAAACCAACCAGGAACACTACAGGGCAAAGACAGCCCCATTATATCATTCCTTAACAAATTTTTAAACCCTTTTTTACACATCTGTCTTTCAAAAGTGTCAAAACAAGGTTAAAAAGGTATAATTAGCAAAGTAATTAAAAAGAGAAGGTAGGAGTTTACTTAGTAATATGAGAGTCGATTTAGTAAGAGCCAACCTGAATACTTAATATGCGAGGTTATGACTATGGGCCTAAAATTGATGGGAGAAGAATATATCAGCCCAATGAAAATGTTGGTACCACCTTGTATCGGCTAATTGGCTATATATTATTCTGCCAGACCAGTTTGAAATAAATAAAGGTTAAAACATATTTTTCTCCCTCGAGACCAAATTTTATATTGGTCTTCTAAGTTTAAAAGTGATTATTTTTCCCCTATTAAAAAGTAGTCCACTTTTTATCCTTATCAAGGTAACAAAATATGATCGGGAAAAATCATCTTAAATATCAAAAGTGAGTTATTTTTAAATATGGGACTAAAAAAGTACTTTTTTTTTTTAATTTGAGGGAACCGAAAATAAATTTGACCTAAATTTAAAGGACTGAAATAATGTTTACGCAATAAATAAATAAGTTGATTCCTTGTTTGAGAATAAAATAGGATGAACAAATTTTAACTGAAATTATTTACTTACATATCATTATATTAGAAGAATACAAAAGCTATTTAACATAGTGACATTTGTTTGTTTTTATAAATTTAGAGTGAAAAAGGAGACAAAAAAAAGTTATCTTTCCCATTTAAAAAAGGAAAAATGTAGAGTCTTTCATAAATGGTTTCTATCTTGTTTTCCTATGCAATTTCAATTAGGTTATAGTTTATAAGCTCCTTTTGTACTTCTATTTTTCACACTAGCGTAATTGAGATCTCCATTTATATTTTTTAAAAAAAAATTTAGATTGTCATATTTAGGGAGGATTGAATAAAATCATCAAAATGCCATCATTTCTTGATAATATGAAACAAAATATTATTCTAATTTTAAGAATGGTATGCTTTTAGAAATAAATACAAATATTGAAAGTGACACCTACACACAATAACTTTATTTTTATAAGACTCAGCAAAAAAAAAATTTAATTTATTTTTATAAAACCTAGACACAATAACTAAATATGTCTTTTTATGTTATTTAAGATTTATCAATTAAACTCATTTTTATCTCAACACATTGTCAATTTGTCATGCTTAGTTTTTAGAAGTTACTTTTGAATATGAGTATTTTTATGAGTTATTCTTCTTCACATTAACTAATATCCTATCTTAATATTCTGAGCTTGCAACTTATCATATGCAAAGACTATATCTTGTTATGCTCAATCAACTCTTTTGAGATTACAAGGTAAAAATCATTTTTACATACACTATTTAATCTATGATTTATATTTAACAATAATCATTATAATCTGAAGAGTTCAATGCCAAAAAATTATCGGAAAACTTTTATGCTATTGTTTTTTTTTTCTTTCTAATTTTAAGTGTATAAAAACAATAAATCGTCTTATCTATTTCAGGTGCTAAAATAATAATATAAAAAAAGGAGAAGGTGGCCCCTATTTGCATGGAGATATGCTCCATTCCATTGTCATCGAGGCGATAAAAATTCCTTCGTCGTTGAAGTTGAAGATGAAGTGGAAAAAAGTTGAGGAAAGTAGAAGAAGGAAAATGGGAGCACAGTGCACAACCATCTTATCATCCACATGGCTTGGGGAAGAGGCTTAGCAATCGACGACGAGAACGTCCATGGCCAATTGGCCATGGTGTTGCCTAATGCCGACATGTATAGTACAAATGCCACGTGGAGCACACACCAAGTGGAGAGCACGTGTCATGTGACCGACGATTGCGAGGATGTTTGTACAGTGCTCATCACTTATAGGATTATGTGTCCACCCAAACATTACTTTAATTATATCGTTGGTAGTGCTACCTGTTACTGTTATTGTTATTAATAACCCAACACCTAAACAAAACAAAATCCTCATTCCTTTTTTATTCGATGGAGTCACTACTTACTCCCGTGCCAAGGTCGAGGTTTCGCTCGGGGGTGTAGCTACCAAGCCCAAGGGGTCATTTGGTTCCATGGAAGATCCAAGAATTGAACATAATTAAAAAAAAAATTTTGAATTAAAATAGAACGGAAGAAATATAAAATTTATATAATTTTTTGAAAAAAATATTTTTTTTTTTTAGTTTGAACACAATCAAAACACTCCCTTATGTAGTGGGATCCATTATTTAAAATATATATATATTTTATTATTATTATTATTTCATATCAAATTACTCTTCAATCTTGTTTTTTCTCTTCTTTTCTCTAATATCCTTTCTTTCCTTCTTATTAAATATGTGTGAACTTCATATCTCCATTATTATATTTTAATTTAAATATGTATTTTCAAATCTTTCTCATTTTATTATCTTCCACCCTACCAGACCAATCCTAGAAGAAAAAAGAATTTCACACTTATAGCAAGTCATATGCCACACGTGTCTTAAGCTTGTTTCATTTTATTAATATATTTAACTTAACTTTTAAATTTGGCAGTTTTATGTTTGTTTTATTTCAAAAGAAATTGAAATAAAATAGAAAAAAATTATATGTTAAGTGCTGTAGTTTTAATGAAGGAAATATATGTTTTGCAGATTGAAAATATAGTAATTGGTAGTCAACGCTAGTCGCTATATTGGTTGCTTGTCCATTTTTACTGGCTCTCGTTGATTTCATTGTCTAATCACTATTTCTTACCAATTTTTATTTAACCTTTGCTTCTTTTTTTTTTTCTGGTGAACTCCACCTATGTTTTCTTATTGATTGATTATAGCGGGTTTATATGCTTTAACATTCTTATTAATAAATATAAACCATTGTCTCAGAGTTTAGAAATAAAAATTATCAAAAAGGTGCTTATTATTTTAAAATTGGAAAATATTTAACGTATATTTAAAAAATATTTTGACTTTACCGCAACTAAGAATAAAAACCAGCATACATATGTCATGATTTCATACAGCCACTTTGTTTTCAAATTGTTCGTTGTTATTTTATCTTGCAAAATCAATTATTAATTTCCTGTTAAAAATATAGTTTAAAATGGTGCAAGGTACATACCCTTGAAAAAAAAGGTGCAAAGTAAGATAAGATCGAATATTCGAATTATTTAAAAGATATCTAAAATATCATACATGGCATACGTATATGTACAAATTTGATTTCCACATGTTTCATTTTACCAATTTCAATTGACATATATGATGAAATTTAATTATAAAACATTTTATCTTGCAACATGCGATATGCCATGCTTTCAGACTACCACTTCGTTTTCAAATTTTGTTGGTTATTATTTTATCTTGCAACATCAATTATTACTTTCCTATTAAAAAGTTAATTATAAATGCCGGTTACTTAATAATGGTTGATGGAAATAAAAGTATACTTCAAATCAATACATACTTTATTCAAATCTAGGTCACGTGAAAAAACTCTCTCTAACAACTATTATTTATTCTCAAATTAATCACAACTATGCTCTTAGATTGAAGACAAGAAATAGAGAAAATATTTTGATAGTGCTACTTTCTTGAAGTTTGTCACGCCGAATTGCTCGTGGGAGTTGTTGGAAAATCCGAAAATGCAGCAAGTGGTTAAGAACATGAGCTACCTGTATACTTCTACCTGCTAAGGGGGAACCATATTTCGATTTTACTTGTTTTAATTCGAAATATGGTTCCCAATCATCATTATAATATATATATAAATATATATAATTCCAAATGATTATTTTTTATTTGTATGAATCGAAAAAGACACATATAAAAAAATATAATAAATCTTGTTAAAACAAACACACCAGGTAAATTAATTTCATAAAACAAATTAGATTTTATAAGGGTTAAATTTAGATTTTTTTATATCTCTTTATTAAGTTAACTCAAACAAAGATATGCAAATTTTTAACGAATTCATAATAAATACTATTTAATGTTGAGAAAATTAGCTATATATCATTATTTAAGTTTGTCCATTTGAAAGTCTAAAAGAAATAAAGTTGTAATAAAAGTTGCCTGATCGTTTAAAATCTACTGTTCTCTATATATGATGTTAATGAGTATATATATTGTGAGAGTAAATATGGTGATACAGGAAAATTTTCTTAATACTATCAAAGACGGAGTTAGTGGTATGTTTTTTGGGATAAAAAAGGTGGGCAAAAGACTATTAAGGGATTATGACCCTTTTAGTTTTGTCTTATCTAATAAAGTTATTCAACTAGTTCCTAAAAGTTGAGAAATTTCCCTGTAGAGTGTCCAATAATGTAAGACTTTTAAAATTAGTTCAGGAGATTTCAAATGAACCCATCACCACCTGCCCGTACCATGCCGCGTGTATTGGCGATTTTTGTAAATATTATTCAGACGTTATGGTTTAAATTGATGGGCAATGAACGGCACTTCTATCCATAGGTGCAATTTTTATTTTAAAATTTACATTTGAAAATAGATTTTAAATTAATATTCATTTATGGATAAATAATAACAGAAGTTATGACTTTTAATTAAAATTTGTAATACCTATTACGATTTCTTTTTTTTTTAAATATTAAAATTGTAAAAATTTATACTATTTCAATTTTTTTAAAATAGTAATAGTTTTTTTATGACTTTAAAGTCATAAAGTAAATTAATTTTTTATTAAAGCATAAATGATTTTTTATTTTAATTATTTAAAGAATTCATTTTTTTATTTTTTAAATATTTTCTTTATTTTTATATGATTTTATTAATATTTTTTATTTTTGTTAAGAATTATTATTT
>PYAF01004398.1:1131472-1157417 GCA_007407185.1 Glycine tomentella | reverse complement strand
AAGACTATCCTTAATCAATACTTAGTAAAAATAGTATAAAAATAAATAAATGAGTCATTAACTAAAGAGATACATGATATATTAGAAAATTATTACATAATTATTTATTTAAAATTCAACAAATTTATTGTCTATTTAAAGTGTTTTTTTTCACTATTCATTTTTTTACTGTTATCCAAAACATTTTACTAACAAAAAACAAAATAAAGAAATTTTTTAAGGACTAAAACAATTTTTTTCAAGGAAAAAAAAAACACTAAATTATAAATACAAAAAAAAATATTTAAGCCTATAATTTACTTAGTATTCAATCCAGCTAGCTTCATTTTAATTTTTTTAAAAAATTCCATCCAACTAGGTAATTAATTAGAACTGTTTACGTGATTTTTTTTAACCGAAAAACATACTCATCTCATATCATTAGAAAGCAAAATGTTGATACAATGAGGTGAATGATTACAAAACTGTGGACTAACATTGAATCTATACGCCCTAGCTACTACATACGTGACTTGGTTCGCTTGTTGCTGGAGTGAACCGCTCACGTGTAATTTAAGACCATTTAGAAAATTACTACATAAAAATAGAAAAAGACTTGGAATCAAATAACTACCATTCGTCTAGCATTTAAATATAGTTAACTGCAGAGTTAGTTGTAACTTTAAACGAGAAAATAAAAAATAAAAATAATCATAACTATTTAAAATAAGATCTTGAAATTGAAAGTTAAAAATCTTATATTAAAGAGCGAACGTTGTTTATGCAATTTTAATTGGTCGTACATCTAAAATGAGATTAGAATGTAATCATGATTCTTTTTTATAAAATGTGATAACTAGAGTAAATTCCATTTTTCAAATACATGTAACGATTGCCTAGTGATGCAATTATTTACAGAAAAAGTTTAAGCAATTGTGTCAATTAATAATATATCCAAGAAAGAAAGTCATGGCTAATTAAGTTGCTTGGGATAAAATGGCTAATTAAGTTGCTTGGGATAAAATGGCTAATTAGTCACCAAACATTATTTCTATAATTGCTGTATCCTGTCAACAAAGCCTTTTAGATGACATTGGTACTTGCAAGGTAGGGCAAAGTAAATAAAACTTAATGAGCTAGTAGTAGTTAAAAATTTCAAAGTTTCTCTATTATTTTATTGGCTTATATGCAGAACCAATGAAAGTTACAATCATCACCATCTGTCAAGCTCCATCCATTTTAAAGCGTAGTTAATGTAAACTTTTTCCCATTCAATCAACAAGCTAACAAACAATATATTAGGTTTTGATCTTTTACAGATAATTTGAATAAAGGATCTTCTTTAGTCAAGACGACCTAGACAACTATTTAACATGGAGACAATCCATCATCAAACACACTAAAAAGAACCACTTTTTATATCAAAAAATGGGTCGTTCTCCGAGCTACAAGGGGATTAGGCGAATAGCCTACCCCGGTTGTCAATACACCAAAAGTTAATCATCCATAGCCATATCCATAACCAATTACTTTTTACATACTCGATCATTTTTAGCTGGCATCTATAATAGAGAAGACAATCTAAATTTCTCTTATTTTCATCTTTAATTAACTAATGAACTGCATTATTAGACCAATTACATTCTAGGCTTGTGAGTCCTCTCTAGCTACTTAATGCTTTGCTTACAAAACTTTAGCTAGTTAATTATTTTTCTAGCTAATGTGTACATCCTCAACGTTTTAATTATTATATATTACCCTCACCATATTTCAATTCGAGATAGATTCTCAAGAAATATATAGTTATGTTTCTAATAATTAAACTTGTGTCCCTCTGGATATGCATGGATGCAGAGAAAGAAAGCCACGCAAAAAGGGTGCAGCAGATATGAGCTAAAACTCTCAATGAAGAAATCAATACACACACACACACACACACACCAGCTTATTCAATATCCACACCCAATTAATTAATCCCCTGTAAAGTTCAATCAACATTTTGAAAAAAAGCTCTCACGTACAGGAGAGAGGGTAGAAATTCAAGTGCATGCTTCATAAATACACTAGATGATGAACATGATATATTATATATTAATTTGAGTACAAATATGATAAGATATCTTCTAGAGACCAGTTGGCGGCAGAGAGGGTGGTGGCACTTAATTTCCACTATCTTACTTCCCCAGACTCAAGAAGCGAGAACAATTTCAAGGGCATCATCATCTCAACACGTCTTCGTAGAGACAACAAAAGCACCTTAAATTGCAAAAAAAAGAAAGAAAGCAGCACAAAACATCGACGACTTGGTTTACTAAACCCATCATAAAGGATCAACATACAAAGGACAAAACACAAAACCAAATAAATAAACACACACGCCATATAATAATATACGATTCATATTTGATACCTGTGGTGAAACATTAGTAGCAACAAGCTTCTCTAATTAAGCAGGAGTGGGAGTGACCTTAGGCTTTGGCCTCTTCCTCTTCTTCTCGTAGCTAACACCTCTCGCCTTTGCCTGAAAATCGCGAACATCGCGAAGGTAAATCCTGACGGCCCGTGCGCCGAAGGGGTTGGTCTCCGGGCGGCCGCCGTTCTCCTCGTAGGCGGCGCGGAGGCGGCCGATCAGGGCGTCGAGGCTGCCCCAGGCCTGGCGGAGCGGGCAGGGACACGGAGCAGGTGGGTTGGGGAGACCGAAGAACGGACAAGGGTGGTTGTGAACCTTAGTCTTCCCGAACTGGTCGAGGTAGTGGAGGAATTCCAGCACGTGCGCACCGCTGCACAGGGCCAAGGAGAGTGGCGGACGGTGGTTCCTCAGGTACTGGCAGAACGTGTTCCAGTCCCTTCGCTTTTGGTTCTCGTAGCGGCTCGGAGTAGTAGTGCTCCCGCTGTTGTTGCTTCCCGAAGACGGCGACGACACTGCCGCCGCTGTCGTTGGATGATTCGTGGTGGTTGGGGTAAGTACTGTCTCCATCTTGTACCTGCTGCTGGGGTTTGTAACGTTTGAAACGACGTTTGTTGATTCAGAAACCAAATCCATGGATCTGATATGCTTTTCTTTAAACCCTTGGATCTGCTTTAGATCTTGCTGAGCCTGAGACTAATATGATGCTACTTGGATAGCTTTGCTAGTGAAAGCTTATTCTCGTTCTTCCAAGGACTAGGGTTTTCTTTTTATAATATTATTGATGAATATTGATATTGATGTGTAGTAGTGATATTAATTAGAAAAATGAATATAATATAATTAAATATCATGCAGAGAAAGAAAGGTTGCCTGAGATCACTAGGGTGTTGCTGGAAAGGGAAGACCGAGAGGACAGCAGCAACCTGGGCAGTGACAGATGAAAACTAGAACAGTGAGTGGTTTCCATTATTTTTCAAGAGAGAGAGAGAGAGAGAGGTTTGGTTAATGTTGGTGAGGAGTGTGAGAGTGGTAATTGGTGGGAAATGGAATGATTCCTGGGTAAAGGGTAAAGGATAGGATCAGGGTCATCAGGTATATGTTTCCAGAAAAGCGCGAGGAACTGAGAGTTATGTAATGTCGTACCGGAAGTGAAAGAAAGGGTGGGGTGGGAGAGTGGTGAAGAACCGAGGGTTAAATGAAGGAGAGGAGAGTGTTGTGCCGAAACAGGACAAAGTTTGGCAGTAAGCAGTGATGATGGTGACCAAAGATGAGCAGACATTTCAAATTATGCACATTCCTCACTCTACTTTTCAGCGCGTGACTTACATCTTTTTAACCCTTTTCGTATCATACTACTCCTTTCGAAAACATTAATCCTCTTTTCCTTTTCTACATTTGTTTTATTCAAAAATAATATATACAAGGCTTTACATAAAAATGTAAAATGATGAAGGTAACATTACATTTAAAGTTTTTATTTATTTATTCCTTAACTTATTTTTTATTATTTTGCATTTATTCTTTCTATAACATCGTTTCACCCTAATCAAAACTTTGTTTTGACCAGCATTCTAATTCATCTTAATTCTTCTTCATCACCAATTAGTTGAAAATATAGAGGATACGACAATGATGGATACACCAATGAAGAAAAATTTAATGGTAACCCAAGGATAGTTATAGAGATCCAGCATTGTTTTCATTGTCCTTTGTAACAAAGGTTTGATGTTGGTGGTGTTTCTACGGAGCTAGCTAGTCTTAATTTCTACTATTTCTACGAAGCTTTGGTGTCTATATATGTTCTGAGCTTCTTACTTTTGCTGTCCAATGAACAAGAAAAGGCCTGCCATTTTGGGTTGTGTGATTTGGGGTTGGGATTTTGAATTGTTTATTTACATTTTCTAACTAATTTCAGCTTTGTTGTTTGTTTAGGAGTTTATCAGAGAGGGGAACCAAATTAAATAATGAGAAATATTTATAATGTACTAGCTAGCTAACGAACTAGTTAATTAAGCTATGAAAATCAAACTTTTTACATTGTTTCAAACCAAGGGTTTTTCTGGATCTAAGATTGGGATGCAAGAAACTTTTTCAAAGTTTGAAGTTTAATGATGTTCAGAAACACAAGTTATGACCTCGTATGAAGATTTTGTATCGATACAATATTGTAACTTGGGGAGTACAAGCCAGAAGCGTCATGGTTCAAGTATGGAATGCAAATGCAAATTAATGAATGAAGTGAATATGTATTTGTTGTGCGTGAGGATATTTTCGGTCACGAATTAACGATACTTCACACTTGACACAAGAAGAATGAATTGAAAGCGGAGATGAAGGAAAAGAGAAAGAAGTTTACCAAAAGGACGGAGACTCAACTTAAGCAAATAAACGACAACAATTTTACTAAATAAATTACGATACGTAAAAGGTGTACAGGTGAAGAGTTGTAATTAACAAATTAAAAATGTAACACAATTATTAAATATTTTTATTTCTTATATTTGTTTTCAACTAAAAATGTTGTTTTTTTAAAAAAATTATATAAAACAGTAAAAATATTTTTGTATTTACTATTTTCTATATAAAATTGTATTTTTACGAGCAGGAAATGAAATAGGAACTAGGAAACATTTTCTCACGATTTACACAATCTAAGTTGTGCAAAGCAAAAATTTAATAGTTTTTTATTTAACATGTTATAAAAGCATATAAAAGTAATTAAATAGTACATAAAAAAAGTATAGTCATATACTTTTCGCATATTTTTTATTTGCATTGCAAAGCTTAATGGTTTTGTTTATAATATTTTCGGAAAAAATATTTCTTATCTTTTTTAATTTTTGTAAAATATTTTTAAGATAGTATATACAAAAAAAAAACCAGTAAAAATAAACACATAATATCAAATGTAATGTTGAAATTAAAAAATCATTCGCTAAAAATTAGATTTATATGTACTTATACAAAAATACTAATACAATATTGTGCAAATTCCGAAGTTAATGCTAATAGTACTAAAGTAAGACTAAATTAAAAATGGTAAAAATATCTAATTAAAAGAAATGAGAGTCTCGTTGTCTAAATTATTTTTTTAATTATAGTATGAGTAAACTATTATAAATTAGAATATATATTTTACACTTTTAAGCTTTTCACCTTCTATCAATCAAATCTAGACAGGAGGGACCGGGTGCTGTGGCGATACCCAGAGATTTCTTACTCTTCTGTATAATTTGCATATACGGTTCTTTGGGACGGGTTGAAGTGCTGAACCACTTTTAAAATATTGAGATTTCTTTTGAAAAAACTAATCTTAAATTCATAATAGAGATCACTTTATTGGAAATCTATAAACAGAAGGAAAGTATAGTATATATCTAGCGATCCGTTTAATTAAGGGAAAGATGGCACATTTATTAATTAATACACTCTTTTTAAAATTGCAAAATTATAAATAAAATTAATTAAATATAAAGTGAGACACACAAAAGTTTATAATTTTCGATAAATATGTTCTTAATATTTCTATCAAGAAAAATGGTACAGGCGGACCTTTTCATGAGGAATATAAATTTAATGAGATGATACAAAAAATATAAAAGTAAATCTAACAATATAAGGATGACTGGATAATCTTTTATGTAAAAGTTATTAACTATTTATATAACTGCTTTTTAGCAAGTTATGTATAGTATCATCCAATGTATAAACTGTAAAAAAAAAAATTCTCTGGCTGTGCTACAATATTGTCACTGACCATTGTGACGAACATTTAAGTTTAAAACTTACACTAATTAGGGTTGGGATATGCTTTGTAGTGCTATGTTAGTCAATTGATTTTTATATACATAGATAAACCACTGTTAAGCGATATACTTGCTCAATCATAATTAATCTTACATACTATTACTAGCTAGGTTGTACTAACCAAGGTAATTTGCATATGCAATTTGATCTGGTTTTCTTTCTTAGTTGACCCAGTAATTAAATGTTCTGTTATATGGTAGGTTGAATTTGGTATTGCCACTGTTACATATAAATGGTATGAGTCCTGGCATCTGTTGTGTTCCACTTAGGGTAAGAAACAGATCTCCTGCATTTGTAATCTCAAAACCTACAAATAGGGGCAGGCCAGCATGGGTTATTTTGGGATGTCCAATGGATTCGCCCTATAAGCTAATGTGGTTGTGGTAGGAACCAATAAATAGATAGATCTACGTTTTGTAGTTAGAGTAAACTAGCTTTGCACCTAAAATGGAAAGAATAAAACATTTAAATACCCATACTATGGTTATGGTCCCCGCCTTCATATCTGGGGAACAAAAGGGCTCTCAAATATGGTATCCTCTGTTTCTTATTGTTGCTACATTTGCTTTGAGGGTGGCAAAATTTGTTAGTGCCTCATCGCATCCAAGCAAATACTACTTTCTCGATTGCTCTCTCAAGAGCAATTCCTTCCTATGTTGTCAGTAAAAAAATAAAAATATATAAGATAATGTGTATTTTTCTTGTCATTAGTCAAAGACCTTAAATGTCTTTTAATTTATTGAATTATAGATTATTATTAATCTAAAAATCATACATGATAAAAATTAATCACAAATATTTTAATTAGACAGATCATTCTCTCATATATAAACATAACAAAAATTTATATTATTATGTCAAATCCTGTAAGTTATAAGATTGTGTGTATAAATGTATTAATTAAATTAATATGTATAAATGGTTGTAAGATAATTGATTTGGCGCCAAAGGTGGCTTCTTAGCGCGTGTAGGATCCAGTTGTTAATATTGATGGAAAGTTAATTAAGGAAACTTGACAAAGAATTCGGTAAAATGTCCAGCAGGAGGACCACGTGCCCCCAAGAAAGTCATGAAAATGACTCATCTGAAATGAAACCTCAATAAAATTATTATATTTTAGAATGAATGATTTTAAAAATGAAGTTCATTGCACCGTGGATTAAAAGAGGTTGGTTTAGATACACTAATGACACCATGTACATTATTCGTCAGTGGGATAAGTGGGACAGGACAAAATCCCTGGTGGGACCCACTCTATTGTCAAATTGAACATGGAGGAATGGAGCATGATTGGATAGGACACTTCTAGACACTCCTTCTAATAATCTAATAATGGATCTGTTATTAAAAAGAAAATCTCATGGATCATGGTTAAATATAAAATTAAATTTAATATGTAAAATTTACGACTGTTTAGATTATTGCTATTTTATTTATTATTTATACTGCACTCTTATATTTTATTATATTATTCATTTTATTTCATTTTTTTCTTTATTGTAAAATGTGTTGTAAGAATATCTATTTTTAAAATAATCAAAATCAATAACACCTTAATTTAAATTAATTGAAATTAATATTAGATGAATCCAATGATAAATATGAGGAGATTTAAAAAAAAAGTACAAGCAAAGAAGAGAAAAAGAAGAAGGGGGAGATGAAAATGAAAATGACTAAAAAGAGACCATTTGGAACATAGAGATAACAATGAGACTAACCCTTCTACCAAGCTTATAGCTTTTTCCTATTGCATCTTAAGACACATCGTCTGGCAATCTATATTTCACTCCTTAAGTCTTGTTTAACTACTTTTCCAGATAAGTTTCGGTCTTCCCCTTTCTCTCTTTGTGTCGAGCTCTTAGTAAAAAAAAATTGTTCTTACGAGAACATCCAAGGGTCCTCTCATTACATGCCAAACACCTCAATCCATGTTCTCTTGATAACAAAATTTTGTTCTTCGTCGAATATCTTCATTTCTTATCTTATTCATCTTTGTAAATCACACATCCACCTCAACATCTTTATTTTTGTTATCCTTATTTTATGTTCATGTTGCCTATGTGTTGGCTAACATTCAGCTCCATATAATATTGTAGGTCTTACAATTGTTCAATAGAATTTTCCTTTTAGTTTAAGGTGAATTTTGCGGTCGCACAACAACTCAGATGCATTCAGCCATTTCATCTACTCTGCTATGATCTTATGGTTTAAATCCTCATCAATCTCTTCACTTTATGCAAAATTGATTTCAGGTATTTAAAAACATCTTTTTTGAATACCTCTTGACCAAGTAGATGCACGAGGTCTTGATCATCATCTAATACTAGTGAAAACTCACATTTTAATATACTTAGTCTTACTCCGGCTTAACGTGAATCTTTTAGATTTCAAAGTGCTTATCCATAATTCAAGTTTCCTATTAACACAATTTTTGGTCTCATTAGTAAGCACAATATCATCTACAAAAAATATATATCATGACACTTCCTCTTGAATATTTTTTGTTAGTTCATTCATCACTAAGAGAAAGAGATAAGAGCTAAGGGACAAACATTGGTGTATAGCTATTGTGAGAGTAAAATAACTTGATGTTCCATTATCCCCATCATACATATCTTTAATTGTATTTATATATTTTAATGATATTTGTTTCTTCTCAAAAGTTTATCATAAATTTTTTCTTAAAATCCTATCATATATTTTCTTAAGATTTATAAATATCATATTTTT
This sequence comes from Glycine tomentella, assembly GCA_007407185.1. NCBI lineage: Eukaryota > Viridiplantae > Streptophyta > Magnoliopsida > Fabales > Fabaceae > Glycine > Glycine tomentella. Next base: position 1,148,491 of record PYAF01004398.1, on the reverse strand, counting down.
CTCGAACACCATAATATTACTCTTAAATAAATGTCCTTATACCTGGAGAAAAAAATATCTAATGAGAAAGCCATTCTTTGCAGCAATGCTTTATTATGCGAGTCATACTGCATTCTACAGTTACATTTTATATCCTAAAATCTTTTGTCCACTTCATTGTAGACAGAGTCACTTATTGCATTTAAAAAGCTTTTTTTTTTTTTTTTCAAGAGTTAAATATAATAGTTACTGACTACGTAAAATGGAATGTTCTTCAAAAAAAGTAAAATGGAATGAAAGGTAACGTGGTGATCAGTAGACATTTCAGTTTCATTTTAAAATTAAAACATTCTATTATAATAGTAGTATTATAAAATAAATGTGTCTCATCAGTTTTATCAAAAAATTAAGTTTATTGCCATATTTATTCTAACTTCAAAACTGGAGAGTTTGATTTTCCCATTTTATATATTAATAGAATTTTTTCACAACAATTTTATGTATTAATAGTTAAGATGCCACAATCAGGATGTCCGCGCTACTCTAATACACTTGACATTATATAGTTTTTTTTGACAGAGACATTATATATGCATAGGGAAAGCATGAATCGATAACAGGTGTGAAATTTTCACACTCCTTAATAACTTTATGCAATATGTGAAATTATTCAATATAATCGTTGAATAATTTGATATTATCTTTATAATTATGTATATCAAATTTTGCATAATTTAGACATTCATTAATATATTTAACAATTAACATTTACTTATATTTTAAATAAGTACATAACACATTAACCGTCAAAAAATGCACTGCAATGAAATGTCAACTAGCTATTTTATTTGTATGACTTTTTTTTTAAAAAAAATGAACCCACTTATTGAACAAAAGCTAGTTTAATACTTTAATTGTTTTAAGAGGATTTTCTATTTCCCGGAATCTTAAATTTGTAAATTAAGCAGATAAGTGTTATTAGTATGTATGCATCCGTGTTTAGGACTTCTGGTTGAATGGATCAGAGTATATCAGCGTGTTTGATCGGGTGTTAGACGTGAAGAGAGGGTCTAAGATTTAATGTTAAATAATCCGTTCCAAAGACGCATATAAATTACTTTCTTTCATGCAGTTTATGAGGAAATTGTGTTCAGTACTTTTTAGACTTCAAAGACGACTGGTTTCTTTATGTCAAAGGTTTGATACCAAACAATTAGTATTACTCAATAATACTTGTTAAGGGTTTATAATATACTAATTACTTTTTCTTAAACCTCATTTTCAATTCATTTACTCTTTACTTCCTTTTTTTTCCTTCTATTATATATCACTTATCATATTCATCATTCTTTTCATCTACATTTTTTTCTTTTCTTTTTCTATCAGTCTCTTTTCACCACTCAAATCCGTCATATGAATAAATTTTGCCAATTTTTTTTTTACAGATCAACACACCACCATGCAACTGAATAAAAAATAATTAATAACTGGAAGCTATAGCTAATGTTAATGCATGCAGTTCTTAAATTTGATTGAAATGTTGAAGTAACTGAAAGAAACAGAACAGAGTTGGTTCAAACTTAGTCTCTGACAACTTTATGATGACACATTCATCATGTGGGTTAACACACGTGAGTAGGATATAGACAATGATTTTTCATTCACACAGAGCCAAGTCTCGACATTTTGGGCAATTAGACCCCTACCCACAAGTCCCTGCATTTGTTTACCTCAAGAAAGTGACCAAGGAAGAGAGACACCACAAACGGCCACAAACACCAACACCTGAGCCAGGTTAAGCGTCAGAGGTAAATCGCAGCAAGTGTGAAGTGAAAATGAAAATATGAAAGAAACTTGACAAAGAAAAACAACAAAAACTAGTTCAGATTTCTTTTATAATACTGTCCACAAATTAACATGATTATAGCCACCACGGGACTCATCACTTAGTCTTTCCCCACCAAGCCACCTCGAAGACAAAGGAGAGAGCTCAAACTCGATCATTCGATGTACATTAACAGCAAATCAAATAAAAATACAAGAGGACCCAATTGAAACCAAATTTGACCTTTTTTGAAAACAAAATTGGAACAGGAAAAAAAATGAGACCAACTGAACTTATTTTAAAAAATAAAGGCTCTAATTAAAATTTCTAAAAATAGAAGGATCTAATTGAATTTTTAATAATAAAAGAATTAAATTAAAGTTTAAAAATAAGTTAGACAATCAAACTAATAATTAAGCCTACTTTTTTTCTATCACAATTTATATTGTTGAAATATACTACTATTCATGTGTTTGGAACTATGTTTCCACGCTTCATTAACGCGCAAGTTACATATTGTATAGGTCAAGGTTTATAGTTAGCAAATCATGAATAATTCTTTACTAACAGGCTTTGGATTTACCAAAAAGGATCCATCTCACATAATATAGTGAATAACTTTAAATCTCAATAAAAAAAAAAAGTGCACACATTTTATATCAAATCATGTTTTGAGTGAGATTGTCTAAAAAAAAAAGAACACATGAAAAAAATGAATAATTCTTTCTTTTATCATTTGTTATAAATTACACATTAACTAACAGTGGAATATTGATCAAGTAAATAACTTTTGCATGACTCATTAAATTGTTAGAAATTCTTGAATCCAATTTTGTAGTGTTATGTTTGTATCTTGGATACCACCATTCTCCAAGTTATACGAATTTTGTCCGGACATTATATTTTCAACTAGCAATATAATTTATATCCAAGTATCTTTGATAAAGTTTCAGAAAATCATAGGTTACATAGTTATAAAAATTTCAAAAATATAATTCTTTTGGGGTTTAAATGGTTTTTGTTCTTAAAAATTGAGCATTTTTCTCATTTTTGTAATTGCAACTTTTATTTTTTGTAAAATGTATTTTTTTTTCGTTTTTAAAGTACTTTAGATAACATTTTTTACTATTCAAAACATTTTATTTACTATTCAAAGCGTTATCTCAAATGTTTTAAGAACTAAAACAAAAAAAAAATTACAAGAATAAAAAAAAATGATTAAATTGTAAGAACGAAAAAAGTATTTAAGCCATGTTTTGAAAACCAATGATACAATATCTTAAATAAGGCAATTACTTCCTGCATCTCCCTATTACTTCATGAATTTAATCTAGAATGTAAAATTACATTCCAGAAAAGGCTTTTTGGGCATATAAAGTTTACATTCCAGATATGATGTTCCAGAAGCTTAAATGGTTGCAGGAAGCAAAACTGGCGGTGCAGGAAGTAACTGCTCTAAAACAATTGAAAACATGGGCCCGTCCCTCCTCAGCAATAAGTCCAACAGCTCTTATACAGCATTTGGTCCAAGAAATAGTTTTTTTTTTTAACGTTATTGTACGTCTCTCCGATTATTATCCTTCAACTATTTTCTGAAAATTTTCAGTCTTAGATTATTTTAGTTTGACATTTTAAATACGAATCATAGCGGCAATCAGAACCAAAAGGAGTAGTAATACTAATACTACTTCTGCTCAGTTGTAGAAAAATATCACCGCATTTAAATCTCAATAATTCAAGTATATATACTTATAAAAGAGCTTAAGCTCATTTTTTAGCAGGACCAATATCAAATTTACCTAATTAATAAAATTAAATTACAAATATATTGCTAACGTTGCACAATATCCTATACATGCCTAATAATGGGACAGTAAACAATGAGCCAAATTAGCAGGGGAACGACGATGAAAGTCAACATAATTCATAACAGGGAACAACATCAAAGATGTATATCTTTGTGTGTTCTTTAGGGTACATTTAAGAAAATCAAATGAGCAAAGGCACATGGAACACAGAATTCCTTTTTAACGACTAATATGGCAGCAACGTGACATATTCAAATTCTTCCACTAGTTGCCCATTTCATTTTGTACTCCCTTGACAGCTAGAGCTTGCTGCAATATGTAACAAAAGCAAGTTTCATCTTATAGCATTCAGTCAAAAACATATGCCAGACGGAAGGAAAAAAAATAATGCATATTGGATACATCAAACAAAAAGAGTTTAATTGATTTGTAGTCATCATCACCTGAAAGCACGACAAGGCATATTGCACATCACTTGCTGATATTTGGTGGTGGAGAACAACTCTCATTCTGGAATTAAACAGACACTATCATCAGTCTCTTGCTAATTAACACATTGTCCACAAAGTGCAAATAGTTATCTAATACGAACAAATTAATTCACATATATTGAGAGTATATAACAAGGGCCAAGCAGCAAGCTACATAAGATTTTGGAGGACATCAATAACATTTTTAGCATTTAGCAAACGTTACTCCTGTTCCCAAGCCCGACTTAGTCCACCAAAAATGTTAATACATAACAAATATTTCATTTTTTATTAAAAAAAATCATGTATGTAATACATTATATATCATCATTAATATTGTAAGTTCATCCATTGACTCGGTAACATAAAGAAAATACAATATATACACCCGTCAAAATTGAAAATGTTGCAAAATACGAGTGAACTTTAAGCTTAGGGAAAATGTCCCTGTACAAAAATTATTCTAAAACTGATGCAGAACAAGATTTCTCCAACATTTGAATAGTGATAACTTATAAGACGGATAAGCATTGCCACATTGACAGAAGACATTATGCTGACAAAGAAAAAACAAACAAATAGAAAAGATCAGCATGCTAATTCACTTCTTACGTTTGGACACACCAATAAGGATATAGAATTCAACAAAAACAGCAATTACTGCATTAAACCTCAGAAAACTAATAGTACTAACTTGACTTCATTGTAAAGTTTCCAATTATTTATAACAGACTGAATGTTGTTGAGGGAAAACAAGACCTTGATGAACTCTCTTGCATCACAAGGATACCACGTTCTTCCATGTACTTGCATATCTTTTCTGCCCTAGTCTTTGTACCCTCTTCAATGTCAATAAATACCTAGTATCAGGGAAAGAAAAAACTTAGTTGTTCCTAAATGATATACAAAGAATTGTCATTTATTTTGTATGCACTTGGTATTGTAGGCTCAATATTGGGACAGGAACTAAGATAACAATGTAATCAAGACAGAGTAATCGTTCAAAACAGAAATAATCAGAGAAATAATGCAGTTTCCCTATTGTAAACAATTTACACCACACAAAATTCTAAATACTCACCATATTGGTCTCCACAGAACCAGCATCCACTCTCAGTCCTTTAACTTCTTTTAATCCATCTGAAATGAAGGCAAAAGTTATAGTAAAAAAGAAGTTTAAAAGAAAAAGGTTTGTGAGTTTTAAAAAATTATAATTCCTCAAACAGACTAGGACTCCACATGGAATCATCTAAAACTGTGTGACATTTACCAGCCAAAAGTCTAGCTTTCTTGTGATCACTTTCCAGCTTCCCAACATTTTCCTGCAAGGCAACAAGTGCAGCTGCACAAAGGAGGCCTATCTGTCTCATTCCACCTCCTAAGGTTTTCCGGAGTCGTCTAGCCTAAAAAAAATAGATAAACTAGATTTCAACATCAGTCGTTCAGGAAGTATCTACCTGCTATTAATTTCCCTGTAAAATTATTGAACTACCTGGGCAATAAAATTCTTGGAACCAACAATAACAGATCCAACTGGAGCACCTATACCTTTAGATAGGCAAACCTAATTCATATTTTCAAAGAAATAAAGTCAGTTCACTTTACTATTTTGATTTGAAACAGCTAATAAAATTAGTCCTCTGGAACTTTCTTCAATAAGATAGATAAAAGTAAAACTTCAAATGCCAAGATATACTGAATTGTAGGCAAACAGGAAAAGGATGAGAAAGCGTACGGAAACTGAATCAGCCGCCTGGACAAGCCTATCCACTGGAACACCAAGTGCCTAAAAACCAAAGTTTTCAGTAATGCATATGTTAGCAGGAAGGAGAAATAAAAAGAAAACACGAAGCAAAAAACTGGATATATAATTAAAGGCATGATATTATTCTCATGCCTCACACTATGGCAATGAGAAAAAGTAATAAGATTATATACTCAGTGGAAAATAGGCAGTGAAGAGGTCAGATCATATTTAACTGCTAATGCCACTTCTTACTAAACAAATGTAGAAGTCACGTGTAAACATTCAAATGGTAACTAACCTTTTCGTTCAATTTTATTTTACTGTAAATTCACATTGTCATATCCACATACTATGAATGAAGTCATTATACACATAAATAAATTGTAGCCACGCACTCAGATAGGATGGCAGAAAGTAAATCACAATAGGGTTTTCCACAGGACAACTACTAGCCCATTTTATGTCGTGGGACATTGGCAACCAACAGATTTCAGTATTCACAATGCTCAATGTAGATATAAGGAGCTAAAAGAGATAAAAGGTGTTTGATCATTATGACATTCTAGAAGCAGACATTTTTTAAGTATTGCAGTTAAAGATGTTTCCTTAAGTTGTGTATAAAAGGAGTTCATGTTACCCAGTTCTGTTTTTCTGTTTGACACAGAAAACCAACAACCAAGACATTTGCAGCTGATCTGTCTCAAATCCTGGTCGTGGTTATGCACCCCTGCTGTGCTGTGTTATTAAACTTTAAAATTTTCCCCAAATACTCGCACTAGCAAAATGCTCATGTTGGGCATTGAACATTTCATTGCAGTTAATAGTGCCAGATCAGGACATGATTCTGCACATTCTATGTTCATTATTAATGGAGATATTTGCTGTGAGATATCTTTTAGACAATGTATGTATTTAGTAAGTAAGCAAATCACATGTGCCACTATAAAGCTTTATTGTAAATATTTTTAAGAAAGCATAAGTAAAACACAAAATTTCTTACAACTGATGCGTTAAAAATACGGGCCCCATCAATGTGAAGCTTCAGTCCATGCTTCTTAGCTAACTCTCCAACTCTGTCTGTATATTCAACTGAGAGGCATCTGCCACCAGAGCTGCATTCAGGTAAAATATGAGTCATGATGCTGCTATAAATTTGAATCAATTAACAACAGGATGGGACTTTTAAAACCAAAAGAAAAATTAGCAAATTGCCAGGCCTGAAATCATTCTAGTAGCTTTATGGTAATCATTACTCATTACCAGCAACAGTAAACGGAACAACGAAGTGAAGTCACTGCATTACAAAAACATGCCCCATTTCTTGATTAACATCGCATGGGGTAATGTGCTGGAAAAACAAATAAAGTGCTCTGCTGTGATCACTGAAGGCTTTGTAATAGGAAGCATTTCTACTCACCAACCAACATACACAATGAAAAGGTTATATATGTTTGCAAACAAAGAGCAAATTCACAATAGACAATTTGGCACTACAAAATAAGTTCTTTTTTCTCTCACAAGAAGCAGAAATTATCAAAATCTTGTAGAAAATGTAAAATGTAAACTATTGTGTGGCATTAAGATCACTATGAGAGCAAGTCTAAAAGAAATGTTCTAAACCAAAAAATATTGCGTACTTTGCATGAGTGTTTTCCAAGCAAATAAGCTTGGTGGTTGGATAGAATAGCTCCCCCATTGGGTCCCTTATAGCAGCCTCAATCAAATCAATGTCTATGGTTCCATCATCGTTATTTTTCAGTTGTCTTGGATGCACTCCCCCAATGGTTGCAATGCCTCCATTCTCAAAAATGTTGATATGGCAATTGTCTCCGAGAATAACTTCACTTCCCCTGACATCACAATGAACAAGTACAGATATAAGGTTCCCCATAGTGCCAGACGGAACAAAAAGAGCAGCTTCTTTGCCCATTGTCTTTGCCATCTCTGTTTCTAAGCGAAAAGCAGTTGGATCATAGCCTAGAACATCATCATCAACTTCAGCACTTGACATAGCAGCTCTCATTGCTTCAGTTGGCTTTGTAACTGTGTCTGAACGAAGATCCACAATTCTAGTTACCATCTTCTCTTGAACTAAAACAAGCAAAAGTAAAAAAAAAAAAAGTCAATCCCCATTTCAGTTTCTCATCATTTCCACAAATTTAATTTCAAAAGAATCAAATCACCAATTTTAAGCAAACTGATGCTTACAGTGGCATTTCTCTGCCACCATTGTTGGATTCAAATTCAATGATTGAGAAGCACTTATAAATTACCAAGGGACAAAAAAACGGGGAAAAAAAGTTTCCTAAGCTACAAATGATTTTTTTATTATAGCAGCAGCTTTCACAAATTCTACCAAAAACAAATTACAGACAGAATCACAGGTATATGTATCATTGCATCAATAGTAATCTCTGCAATCCATGTTATTAAATAAAAAAAAATTACAAAATTAAAAAATTCCCTAGAATTTAGGAGCTGAATTGAACAATTCTACTAAGAAAAAGCAAGGAAAAAAGAAATCACCGAAACCTTTCCCGCACAATGAGAGGAGTGATGATGATCTTGAAATAGTCTCCACTCAGAACAAAATTCAAGAAAAAAATACAACAACAACAACAACAACAATAATAATAAAGATATATCACGAAATAGAGCATTACACGATAGGCTGTTCTCGAAGTCAAATTGTTGTCCAATTTCCTACTTTTGGAAAAGCTAGTTACTCTCTCTCTCTCTCTCTCAAGTTAAGAATGAAAAACCACAGTTAAAGAAATAATAGTAAGGACACGACGCATGCAATGATGCAAGACAAGCCATGAAGTACAGAAATCAAACTCTGTTTCGTTTTCCTTATAAAGCATTTTGTACAGTCCTTAGGTTAAGGGAAGCCAAGAGATCAGCAACCAGAAATGTATATACAGGCCATTATTACTTGGTTTCAGTGGTTGAGAAAGGAACAACAAGAACGGGATAGTGTGTGATGAAATTTCTGAGGAGGAGTTGTTAATTTACCAGAAAATCCTCCAAGAAGATCGCAAGCTGATTGAGTTGCTGTGGCCCAGACTCGCTTGAAGGCTCTTCTCCCACTTTAGAGTGAAAGTGCATGCAGCAGCGCAGGAAACAAAACAAAATGCCTTTATCGTATTATTGCCAGCTCAGGAGTCAGGACACTCAAGTTATATAGGGACCATTTTGTACTTTGAAATTACTATTAACTACTTTTATTTTTGTTTTTTAAACGTTACGCTTTCTAACGATCGTGCCATGAATGAATGAATATGCCCATCCTTCGTTCGGTGTTTATCTCCAATTTGTCTTTTTTATCCTTTTGGAGAACGTTCATCTTAGCCATTATTTAAAATAATTATTATGCATGTTGGCATCGAGTCAGCTCTATATATAGCTCTCATCTTCCTATTCATTTTTTAAATATGAAATATCATTTCAAATTAGAGTGCTAACAACACATTTTTTTTAACATTCTTAATTAATTATTGATAGAGAATGTATTAAAAAGTGTATTGTAATATTTCTCTTAAAATTATAATATATATTAAAATACGAGAGAAAAAATATTTTTTATTATTATTTAATTATAATTCATTATGATAAATTTATTATTTTATGATAATTTTCATAAAATATTATATTGGTGATTTATAATTAGATGAAAATGTAAATTAATATTATATTGTTAATGTATGATTATTAAACTCTTAAAATATATAAATTATATATTTTTTATCAAAATTATTACTTTTAATGAGAAAATAATATATGCTTTGGTAATATATAATTTTTTATACAATTATTTAATTAAAATTTGCTGATTTTTTTTTTAAACTTCGACCACAATTATTTTTTAAAAATCATAGTTATTATATTATTTCTAACTTTGCTTATTCAAAAAACTTATAATTTCTAACTTGTTGATGATATAAAAAATTATATTGTCTGTCTAAAGAAATCAGAATTTTTTTAAATACATCCTTTACTTTTTTTTGTTGATCTAATATTTTTTACATTATTATTTCCTTATGTTTTTGGATAAGTGTAATCCAATGTTGCTGTTTCCTTTTTAAAGGAGGTAGCTCATTAGCTATATTTTTTTATGTGAGTTGGGGCTGTTGAGTGTTGGGACTTGGGATGAAAGCATCTACTTGAGTGTTATACCATAAATAATGAACGTACCAGTCATCTCAAACTCAGATTCCTATCTTTCTAGAGACCAGAGAGCAAGCCTTTTAAGTAAACAACTTTCGGCTAAGAGATATACATAATACGTTGTAAAACTTTGCCACAGGTCTTGTGAAGAAAAATCTCAAGATAAACCTTAGGAAAAATGTATTTGATTTAGAAGATAAAAATAAAAGATAAATTTTTGAATTAAAGTTGAGTATAATATGTATGAACATTATAAAAACACAAATTTTCTCTGAAATATTATTTATCTCATGTGTACCAAACATGCCATTAACGAAGCTAACTGTTCATATAAGCTAAAACAATTTCCAAACACAACATATACCAATAACTGTAGTTTGAAAAAAAAATAGTTATTGGGACCTTCAAATTCACAAGAAATCAATAGATAACAATGATGAAATAAATAAGAAAATACTCCAATAAGTGGTAATATCATGAACTTTTTTAAAGTGACACAAACAATTTTTCTCTTTCTAAATAACAAATAAAAAGAAACAAACGATGTATTTTGTGTAGGCCTCTTTGTTTATGATAGAAGATTTAAAGTAGTCTTTAAAAATTCATAAAAAAAACATTTCATCTACTACCAATGATTTTATCTATCTTTTAAAAAAGGGATATTTTTTTGTTCATTTTAAAAAAATATCAAGATAGCATTAAAATATTCTTTACTCTTTGTTTTCATAATTTTATCTCTACACTGATTATTATTACTCTCTTTGTGTTTTATTTTTTTGACCTTTATTGTTGCTTTGTAAAAATAAAAATAAAATTACAGACTTTAATTAATCAAATTTTTGTTCAAAGACTCAAAGCCAAAATTTAAAAAAATTTAGCAACTAAAAACTTAATTAACCTTAAATTTTGCTGACAATTGTTAAAGTTAAATATTGAGAGACCTAATTCACACAAAATAGAATTTACGAGACCAAAATTATACAATTACGATTCCTTAAGAATTTGAAAATCTAAATTGAAAAGATGTGTATTTTTTTTAGAAATGAAAGTAATACCTCATATAAAATACCAAGTGAAAAAGGTGTAACTTTTCATAAAATAATATAAATTGAATAGACGTGACTCTTTATAAATAAACACAAAGTGTCTATAAATAAGTACATTATTCATATAGAAAAAAAAACATTTTTCACGCAGAGTTGACCTTATTTTTTTTTTTTTGTAAATATATACAATATCAAATTTCATATAAAATGTTTTTAATGATGTATTCTAAATTTTTTTTGTTAGGGGCCAACCCCCCATCCAATATAACCTAAGTCTGCCCTTAGTATTGTTATTAGTAGGGATGAATTAAATCCAAAAGAAAGTACTCACGCTATAAAGTATAAAGACATTGTGCACAAATACGGGCAACCATCTCAAAATGCTCATGCAATTTATCAGTTCATAATATGTTCCAAACTTCGACTAGGGATCATTACAAAATCTTAGCATCAACCAAGCATCTTTAGCTACCTTCCAACAACGGAGGACTCACTATCCATGCAATTTATTCAGTTAAAGCATCCAGTATAACGTCCCCCATACTTAATCAGAACAGGCTATGCAGTGTCCGGCCTAATTTGTCTCCTCCCCAACAGCATTGGTTTCTTCCATGCTGTTATCATGTGAGTTTACAGCATCCGCAACTACATCATGATTGGGGCTACTTACTTCCACTGCAGCACCCATTTCTAGCATGGTCTTCCCATCGTCAGTATAGCTGGCAGTACCAGTAACTTCCAGTTTTTCATCGACATTCTCTGCAGCTGGTGTAGGATTTGCCAATTTATCAGAATCTACATCCGTGTCATGGCTGACGCTAAAAGTAGCCTGGTCATGCACAATATCTACTTGCTGGTCAGCAGTTCCATCATTAGATGACTCAACTGCTAGAGCATGTCCATGCTCTACCGAGTCAGGTGCAGTTCCACAATTTTCTGTACTCTGTACATCAGTTTCACCAGCCTTGGTCTCAGTGATCTCAGTTGACTCACGAGGATGGTTGTTTGCTTCAATTTCTTCTTGCTGTTGTGCTAGTAATCTGCATTGGTCCATGACATTTTGCATCTTTTCCAGCTCTTCAATTAGACTCCCATACCTATTTTGCAAAGTTTTCTCAAGTTCTTTTTGCTTCTGTACTTCACCCCACAGATTGTTTATCCTATGTGATGCTGCTAATTGTTCCTGCTTTTGCAAAGCTTTAAAGCATTCTAACTCAGTTGCAGCTACATCCATCTGCTTGAAAGTGGCCTCAATTTGCGGCCACAGGCTTTTCTTTACTCTCATCTGAAAAATGCAATAGCCAAATTACAATATATTCAAGATTAAGTATGTAAGCACTCAGGCAACATGAAGAAAAGAATATCTAGAATTACAAGAAATATCTATATTGTCCGAAGAGCAAAACAAAACCAAAGGAATTCTGCTTTCTTCATGTACTCCCCCACTTCCCACCATTTTTGACATGGAAGTGTCCCACTAACGACTTGATTTCCAACTATTTTCATTCACAACACTTCTCAGTTTGGTTTATTTATTGAGGCAAATACAAACCAACTTTACAAAGGGCGTTCAAGCAACAAAGATTCTCAAATATTGATAATAAAATTAATACAAGCTAGCTAGAAAGCTCTTAAGCAAGAAAACACAACCAGCAACAGACTATGCGTTCAAAATAGCAACATTAGTGATAATTGAAGGTGATACGGCAAGAAACAGAAATGTAGCATTCCACATACAGCATATCAATAACATACCTCATAGCCTTGCGTGAGAACCATCACCTTCTTCTCAAGCCGTACCACCTTCTCCTTACCATCATCCAATTTGTTTCTCACATTCTCAAACTCATTCTGCAAAGCTGCTAGCTTTTCCATGTTTCCAGCAACACTAGAGAGACCATATGCATTACGGGTAGGAAAGTACATAAGATCATTGAGACAGGTTCTGTGTGCTTCAATAAATTCATCAAGGGGTTCATCTTCATGACCCATTGCTGCACAAAGATACAGGGCCTCTTCCTTTATCAATTTATCAGCCTACCACAAACAATATACACATATATATTAAAAATAAATATCATCAGCACTGCTTACAAGGTCATCTCCAATGATATCATAGTCAAGATAAACGAGGAGTAAGATAATTAGCAGTTCATTAGATAGAAACATTTGCTTTATCAAAATGGAAAATGAAAATAAACTCAGAATATGCATTACACTAGGAAATCGATTTATACAGTGTACCACTTGTAAATGCAAGGGCAGAACTTAGACTACATCTGACTCAATAAATCTAACAATATCTGGAAACAAAACACCACAAAATTCAGAGAAAAACACATTCAATCCAACTTAATTAATTGAAGGAGATTATAACCAAAAAAGTGTGAGCATTTAAGATCTAATTAACAAGTTATTTTCATACCACAATGACATTGAAGAATCACTTCACGAGGGAGACAACACAGCAGAGTCATAAACAACTAGCAGATTGTAAGACCTTTAAAATAAGATCACACAAATTTGTAAATCTAAACACTGGTGTAGAACTGTAGAATGGCTAGTTTCAAAATATTCACAAAGATTTCATGGAATTCAATTTTCAAAAACTACACCTTCATTTAAATCATTACCAACTCAGCATTGACAACAAAAAAATCATGATAAAAGAACCTATAAAGAAAGGATGGCAATATAATGCGAGTACAAGGAAATCTCCTAATAAAAAGAATCAAGACTAATGCATTGATTAAAATATAAATTATGATGGAACATTGATGGATCCAAATCATTCCTATTTCATTAATCTGTGCAATGATTCTTCATGTGTTTATTTTGGGAGGGTGGTTGTGGAAGGGTAAATATAATTTTTAAAAAAATCTGAGTAATAATCAGATAAGGTCATTAATCTGAGGGTCTGCATAAAAAGGGGAGGGTATCCTTCAAAATGAAAATAAAGTTACTTGTGTATATCAAAAGGGTGAGAGTTAACCAAGCTACTTCCTATCAACTGAAGAAAATGAGATGTCATCCCAACGGGAAATAAAGAAACTAAGAGCACAGACAGATAAGTAACGACATACCTCTTTCATTTCATCTTCCTGAAAATCTTCTATCACAGGGACAGCAGACCCATTTACAGCGCGCTTGCCTCCTTTCTTTTTCTCCTTAATCACTTTTTCATCAAGTGGATACTTAGCATTGTCATGCTCCAGCAAAGTTAGAAGCTCCCTTCTAATCATCTCGTCAGCTTGCTCAATAGAGGTTGGTGGAACAAAGGAGCTCTTGTCCCCGTCAGTTCGCATCAAGGAATTTCTTATAAGCTCCAATGATGCTGTAGGAGGCCTAGGAAGTTCCCGTTGAAGAACTTTTGATCGCTTTCTAAGCAATGCCTGCTGCCTTGCCTCTTCTTCCGCTTTTTCTCTAGCTATTCTATCAGACATATCCTCTTCAATTTTATCCTCAGGCTCTTCAGCATCTTCTAGAACAGGTGGCATCACTATCTGGTACTCATTTTTGGGCTGTGGAAGGCTTCCTAAACCAGAACGCAAACTTCTTCTCATATCAGCCTGTCTCTGTAGCTCAAGTTTAGTGCTGTCATGCATATTCATGTCCTCATTAATATGTAGCTCATCCCTAAGAGGAGTTCCCTTTGGTGTCATGCTAAAAGAAAAACCATCTCTTGTTGGTGTCATGCCAATTCTAGGAGTGAGACCTGCACCTCCAGGAGTTGCAGAAGGAGTCAGCATTGGGTTTGGAGTCTGAATCTCCTTTTTCTTAGGAGTGACACCGGAAAAATCTGAAGGATGCAGCTCCGGGTTCTCTCCTCCTAACAATGGCGTTTGAGATTCCCTCAGCCTGGCCAGATTTTCAGCTTCCATCATGATAGCATCACCTTTACCAGCTGGTGTTCTCTGAGGGGTTCGAAAAGGAGTCATTCCTTGGCCAGGTGTCTGTGCATAATTAGTCAGAAGAGCCCGTGTTGCACTACTACCTTCAGCAAGTTCCTGACTTCCTGCAAGGTCACTAGCATAACCCAACTTTGCAATTTCATCCAATTCCTGATCTGAAATCTGCGGGGGTGGAAGCATCAATTTTGACCTCTTTCTTACTGTTTCTGGGTCATTCAGCTTGTTGGCATGCAATATGGCAGATGGAGCATCTTGCCTTTGTGCAATTTTATTTTTTGCAATGTCCTGCTTTCTTAATTGTGCCTCAACATCAACCCTCCTTTTCCCTTCAAGTTCTTCAATTGTAGTTGGGAACTGGGGCTGTTCCACTGGTCTATCTTCATCTGTAACATCAAAAAACCCTGGAGGGGGCCTTTTTTCAAATGGAATTTCTGCATTGTAATCTATTCCTTTCCTTTTTCTCTTCCGCTGCCTAATATCAATTCCAGCAGCCTTCAATTCTCTCTTCTTTTGTAAAGAAGCAAGCCTCCTGGCTTCCTCAAGCTGTTTCTCCCTAGCTTTCCTTTTTGCTTTCTTGCCCTTTGTGTTGGCTAACCGAGCTCGTGCTTCAGAAAGCATCTCCTTTTCATCTTCATCCATATCAACAGGATCTGGGCGTGCAGGTTTTGACTCAGGGTTTGGATCAATCTCCCCAGGACGCAATTTCCGAGGATCATCACCGGGCTCATAGTTCTCATCCTTCACACAGGCTACATCAAGGAGCTTCTCGTACCGCTCAAGACACTGGGAAGGGGTACGGCCAACAATTGGAGCAATTGTTCTCCACTGCGTGGGCATAAGCTTAGCAAGATGAAGTAGCTTCTCATCCTCTTCTCTCGTCCACTCAGTCTACACACAAAAAGCATCAATTGAAAAATACTCATTAGCAAATAGCTAGATAGTAAAAACTAAAAAGTGGAAGACAAACGCTGTCGATGGAAAAAAGCATTAAAAGGCATAATTTTAGGTTGTAATTAATAACATAATGGCATCTTATTAGGTTGTCAGTTTCACACCATATGAAAGGTTAGGAGAGTAAGAGTAAGACCACTAAGCTAAATATCACAACAATTACTACTCTATTATGTACTACCCAATTCATACAGTCATGAAAAAGCATAAACTTGAATTAAAATTCTCTATTAAAGCATAATACATAACAAAGTAAGAAATTGAGAAGAGTGGTACCTTTTTTATGGAGGGATCGAGCCACTCATACCAGCGAGCTTTGCATTGCTTGGCAGATTTGCGAACAAGGAGCGAAGAGATTCGAGCCCACTGGTTCTTGCCATATTTCATAACAGCTGCTTTTAGGATTTCATCTTCGGTGTTTTTCCAAACACCACCCTTTATCATAATCCTCATCTTCGCTTCAACTACAGGCAGCAACCAAACAATTCAAATGCTTTCAGAAACACTATTAGATTTAGTTTTGCAACACTTTTTAAAAATCCAATCCATATCCATATTAAAAAAAGGTTTGGATTTTCAAAACCAAGTCCCAAAAAACAGTTTTCAAAACTGGTTTTAAACCAAAACACTGATTTTAAAATCAATTTAAACCAAGATAAATGCATCATTATACCAAAGTAAACAGATTGTATCCAACAGGAGGATGGGATGAGATCCTGTAGTGAGTGCAATACATGAAACAATAAGATAATAAATTACCTTCCAACAGATGAGCTGTATTGAGCTAAACAATTTATTCCATCTTTTATTTTAAGTGTAAATTTTTACAAATCTCGTTATTGTCTTGATCATAATCTACCAAGGCAACAGGTTGTGCTTGCATTATATATGGTTTGAGTGGTCATACAGTATTCTTAAAATGTCAATGAAATATGAAAGAAATACACCTAATGCATAATGCAAGACTTTGCACTTGCAGCACCCTCCAAAACAACCAAACATCAAGTATAAAATCAGAGTAATTCCAATATTCACAGGAACATGAAAATCAATAATCATATCTGAAAATCATAAAAAAAAAAAAAAAAAAAAAAAAAAAAAAAAAAAAAAAAAAA
>PYAF01004398.1:1076816-1113350 GCA_007407185.1 Glycine tomentella | reverse complement strand
ATATTCGTAAATCCTAGATAACTAGCGATTCAGCCCTTTAATCCGATCGAGAACCCTAAGCCCTTAGCGATTCTGTCAAACTAAGCATTTAGAGAACATATCATAAGGGTTTCCGAATTCTTTTGCTCGGAGAATAAATCTTTCCTACTCTAGTTAATTCCTAATTCCTTAGTGAATTAACCCTTTAACCCGAATCAAAAACTCAATTCCTTGGTGAAATCTATCAAGTTAAGCATATAAAAGACTATATTATAAAGTTCCGCAGCCACGCATCCCTATCCCTAGGTGATAAACAACTGTTATTTTACTAAGGTCGGAAATTAGAATCCCAATGTCCCCATTGCAAATCCTAACCCTCAATATCTAAATAGAATGACCAGTTCTAAATAAGAATTAAACAATGAAGAGTAGAGTAAAATAAAGCAATGAGAATTCTCATTAAATACCAGTCAAGTTACAGAGGAGTTTCCATCAGTTCATGGCCTTCCCACAATACAAGGTTTAGCCTGCCATAGGCTTCAAAGAAACCAAAGCTGTCAAATAACTCATTATTCTGCAGTGACCTAGCCTTGATTCTTGCCTTCCAATGGTGTAGAATGATGTATAGAAGTGTAGAGAGGTGTGGAATGGTGTGTAGGTAGGTTTTCTTCAGTCCAGAGGTCTTTATTTATAGATAGATTTAATTAGAGTAACTAGGCCCTTATTCTGTGCCAATTTTGAACTGAATCTTGTTAAATAAGGAAACAGCGATTCAGTGGCGCTGATGGCGCGGCTTGCGGCGCTACTCGTGCCGTTGGTTCGAATTTGTGGCGCTGATCGCGTGGAGTCCCGCGCTAATCGCGCGGTTGGACGAATCAGAACTGCTTCCAGGCCTTGTGGTGCGGATCGCGCGGCTTCTGGCGCGGATGGCGCGGGAGCTTCGACTAGGTGGCGCTGGTGGCGCGGTTCCCACGCTAACCGCGTGGAGTCTTCGAGCTTGGACTTTGATTTTGGCATTCGGCGCAACTCGCGCAGAGATTGGCGCGATCCATGCGGGACTTCTGATTTGCTTTTCTTCATCTTTTGCTTTGATTCTCCTCTTTTAAGCCCTGAAATGCACAAATGATGATAAAATGAGATTAAATTAAATATAATAATAAACTAACTAATTTTATTCTAATTCCTAACTTATTTATCTAAATTATAACCTAAAACTAAGATGTGTTTGCAACACATCATTGACCATCCACCCTTCACCTCCTGAGACTGGTTTCGCTCGCAGCTTAAAAGAACAATCGCATTTTCTAGTACTAGTCACTGTCCGTACTAAATCTTTGTTGTATGCTCTATACACTCCACTCCTTTCACAAACCAATTAAAACAAATGAGATCCTTCCCCTCTTTCCAAATGATATGTCAGACCTCATTATCACAGCCCCAAAATCAATATCATACACAACAGTACGAGTTCATTGCAATACGTCATCACGAGAAGGAAACACCTACAAAAAGAATAATATATGTTTAGTCTTCTTAAATCATTCATTTACTTACTTTAACCAAGTAGAAAATCATATCAATACCTTAGAAGAGATTGAAGGCATCAGAACAATCAATTGAACAATCAGTATTTTCAAGCGCAGTAAGTCCCTCTCCGTTGTCTTCATTCATATTAATTTCTTCAGACATAAGGCTCTCATACATCCACTAATCTTTGTCCCTCTCCGTTTTTTGGGCCTCTTTCTTTCTTAATTTGAGAACTTTAGCTCGAAAATTATATGTAGTGTTCTTCATTTTCTAGGATTGGGGAGTTAAATTTTCATTACAACCGATCATGCTAATACATGTAATATGGAGTGGAAATAATTTTGAAACTGGTAGGACTTATTATACTAATTTTCACATATTTTTACTTATGTCTCTATGTTTGTTGTCGTATATTCTCTATTTTTTTTTCTAAACAAACACCCTTCATTTTTATTTTTTATTTTCATCTATTTTCACTCATCCATTTTATTTTTATCCATCATATTTCTCTCTTTTCTACCAAATACTTCAGTAAGAAACAAGATCGGTATTGCTCCCCAAAATTCTTGGTTTCTCACAGTCAACCATGCCTGGTATGTTAATTAAGGTAAACTCTATGATGCTTTCATATTTCAATCAAAGGGTATTGATATATTTCTCAAGTAAGATATCTTTCTTAAATAAATCAATAAATTATAAACACGTATACTTATAATATTCACTTTATCAATAATATGAAGTGAATGTTACCTATTAGGATGTTAAACTTAAGAACTGATTTTTATATAATTTTATGGTTGAAATAACAGACAACTCATATATATATATATATATATATATATATCAATAAATAAAAGTAACAATATCAAGAATTGTAAAACAATTTTAGGACATATTTTAGGTTATTAAAGATGATACTACTATAAAAAACTAGTTGAAATTCTTAAATGTAACATGGTAAAGTTAAAAACAAGTTAAATAACTCCTCCACAATTACACTTTTCGAGATATTCTTACACATCAAGATGAAGTTATTATTATTGCCCATTGCCAAATATCTTTATCCATGTTTCCATTTTGTTGCTTGCAATAATGTAAATGGGAAATTGGCGGTGGCAGTTAAGAATCGGGAGCCGCGTAGAAAGGAGAAACAGAGAATGCCTCTGAAAAATTATGAAAGATAGTGACTGGTGAAATAAGTCGGTAAATACTAACTACAGAATGAAGATAAAAATCCCATGGAATGTACTATTTGTTTGTGCAACACAGAAATACAATTAAGCAAGTGAAAAATGAGAACTAGGAGCTGCTAGCCTAATACTAGTAACTAATAACCCTTTTTTAGAATAATTACTAATAACCTTGAGTAACTGGTAATGTAATTTATCATGTATGCCTAATGCCAGACAGTGCCGGCATATTTTAGGTTAAGTGATAAATCGCAGACTACTATATAGATTTGATTAATTGATTGATTGAATTGAATTGGTTCCTTGAAATATGAATATCCTTTTAAAGCAAGTGCAACACAGAACACAAACATTTAATACAAAGTGATATGGAGTAATTAATGAAGACACCAAATCCAAAAGCAAAGGTGGGCACTCACACACACACTAGACTAGAATTATAGTAGTAGAATAGTAGAAAGATCCACAGCCCTGAGACAGTAATAATAAGTAGAGGAGGGAGCAACGATGCCATCTCTGATCTCTCTGAGTGTGAGAGAGAGAGACGGTGTTTGTTCATGTGCTTTTGAGTTGTCTGTGTCAGCATTAGATCCAATCTCTCTCTCTCTACCTTAATTCAACCCTAACTAGCCCCCAACCCATCGCTCTCTCCCAATTCCCCTCCCTTTCATAATTGATGCACTTCGATCTCCTCACTCACTCACCAAATTTCCACAATTTCACTTTCCTCAATTAAAAAGCAAAAACATCACTCTCTGCTCCAAATCTTTCTCCGCCACCACTGATTTGAATCCAGCTTCGCGGAGAAAGGATTTTGGAGCAATAACCGATCCCAATCTTAAAATCGATTTGATTTTTGCTTTTTCCTTTTTCATTCTTGCGTCTATTACAGTGATGACAGTAGCAGCATAGAGATAGCGAGAGAGAGAGAGAGAGAGAGAACAGATGGAGGATATATCGAAATACGCGCACAGTCCTGCACACGTGGCAGTGGCGAGGCGCGACCACGCCGCGCTGCGCCATCTCGTGTCCACCATCCCTCGGCTCGCGAAAGCCGGCGAGGTCAACACCGAAGCCGAATCCCTCGCCGCGGAGCTCAAAGCCGACGAGGTATCAACGGTCATCGACCGGCGCGACGTTCCGGGAAGAGAAACCCCTCTCCACCTGGCGGTGCGCCTCAGGGATGCCGTCTCCGCCGAGATTCTAATGACCGCCGGCGCCGACTGGAGCCTCCAGAACGAGCACGGTTGGAGCGCGCTCCAGGAAGCCGTGTGCACCAGAGAGGAAGCCATCGCCGTCATCATCGCGCGCCACTACCAGCCTCTTGCGTGGGCGAAGTGGTGCCGCAGGCTCCCCCGCATTGTCGCCTCCGCCGCTAGAATCCGCGACTTCTACATGGAGATTTCTTTCCATTTTGAGAGCTCCGTTATTCCCTTCATCGGCCGCATTGCGCCTTCCGACACTTACCGCATTTGGAAGCGCGGCTCTAACCTCCGCGCCGATATGACCCTCGCCGGATTCGACGGCTTCCGCATACAGCGTTCCGATCAAACTTTTCTGTTCCTCGGAGAGGGTTATGCCTCTGAGGATGGGAATTTGAACCTCCCACCGGGTTCTTTGCTTGCTCTTGCTCATAAGGAGAAGGAAGTTACGAATGCTTTAGAGGGAGCGGGTACGCAGCCTACTGAAGCCGAGGTAAATCATGAGGTTTCTTTGATGTATCAGACTAATATGTATAGGCCCGGGATTGATGTTACTCAGGCAGAGCTTGTTCCGCATTTGAATTGGCGGCGGCAGGAAAAGACCGAGATTGTGGGAAATTGGAAGGCTAGGGTTTATGACATGCTTCATGTGATGGTGAGTGTGAAGTCCAGGAGGGTGCCCGGGGCGATGACCGATGAGGAGCTTTTTGCTGTGGATGATGGGGAGAGTATGGTGAATGGAGAGAACAATGATGATCAGTATGATGATGTGTTGACTGCTGAGGAGAGGATGCAACTGGATTCCGCCCTTCGGATGGGGAATTCTGATGCTATTTGTCAAGATGAGGAGCCTGGAGGAGGAGGAGGGTTTGATGGGCTTGAGAATGGTTCCAATGGTGGTGGGGTTAAAGAGAAGAAGGGATGGTTTGGTTGGAACAAGAAAAACATGAAGGGTGGTGACGAGCCTGAGGATTTGAAAACCACGAAGAAGTTTTCGGGTGATCAGCAGAAGCCGCAACCTGAGTTTGTGAAGGAGGATCCCGGGGAAACAAAGAAGGGGAAGGATAAAAACATTCGAAGGAAAAAGAAGAAAGGAGGAATTAATGAGTCTAAGAATGAGAGTGAGTACAAGAAGGGTTTGAGACCTGTCTTGTGGTTGACACCGGACTTTCCTTTGAAAACAGATGAGCTTCTGCCTCTGCTTGACATCTTAGCAAACAAGGTTAAGGCTATTAGGAGACTCAGAGAACTTTTGACAACTAAACTTCCTCTTGGAACCTTTCCTGTTAAGGTAACCCAAATACCGTCATAACCTTCAGTGCTTAACTTTTTTTGTTTTTTTTTTTTTTAATGCATTGTTGCTTTGCTCTCTACTCTTGTGGTTGCAAATTACAATATTGACATATGTAGCTTTGGAGGACAAAAATAGGAGTTAGTCTAGAGTTGTAAACATGCTTCCTCCTCCTCTTCAAAGTTCTTGTTTTTGGATTGGGGGACCGGGTTTTCTTTGATGTTGCATGAGTTACAAATACTTTTTCTGCTATCACAACACAAGTGAGTGCAATACAATTTCTTTGATTTCGAGTTGACGCTTAACTGTCGCTTATAGAGATTGATGAATAAATTCGTTCTCTTGAAATATGCTACTAGCATTCCATTGCAGTATTGCCAAATATGTGGCTTGGAGTTCATAACATCAATATTTCAGATGTTTATGGTTTTTAGATTTTTTTTCCTTTGGATATTTGTTCTATAATTGAACACTTGCATTGGGGTTGTGTTAGAAGAACGAGACTTTTCCCACTGGCTTACCCCCAGCATTCTTTAGGGCGATACATGTAGTTGCCCTTCTGTGGAGTAATTTGTGAAGATGTATAGTTCTTCATCGTTTATGCAGAAGTATCAGACCTATATATTGCAAAGCAAATTACACAATATTGCCTTACATTCATCAATATTGCACTAGTTTCATTTCTGTTATTCATTCCAGATTTGTCTTCTGGATATGAATACACTAGCACTCCAAGAGTGGAATCATGTTGGTGTTCTAAATGTAATGGACATAAACACTAAGAACACCACTTTTAGATACAACTGTTGTACGTACATGACTGAAACCAGCCACCTTGTCCTTTTTGAACATTTTAGAGACAATTTTAATCATGTCGAGTATATATTGGATATGTGAAAAATATGTTGGTTAATATTTTATATACAAAACTAACTAATTTATCATATAATTGCACATATCTATTTCGCACTGTACCCTTGTAAAATGACATTGTTTGACTGTTTCTCTGTTGTGGCATACTTTGCATCAATGCATGTTTTTTTATAGGCCTCTGGTTATGCACTGCTATGCAGGTAGCTATCCCTATAGTCCCTACCATACGGGTCCTTGTCACTTTTACAAAATTTGAAGAGCTTCAGCCAGCAGAGGAGTTTTCAACTCCACCCTCCAGCCCAGCATACTTCCAGGATGCCAAATCCAAGGAATCAGAAGGGTCTACGTCATGGATGTCATGGATGAAAGGAAGTCGTGGTACGCAGTCCAATGACTCAGATAGTCATAGACTTAAGGATGAAATCGACCCTTTCAGTATACCTTCGGACTACAAATGGGTAGATGCCAATGAGAGGAAACGCCGTATGAAGGCAAAGAGAGCCAAAAGTAAGAAACATAAGAAGCAGGCAATTGCTAAAGGAGGAGATGGAGTGCAACTAGGTAGTGAGGATGTGGAAGAATACTAGTAGCATGTTATCTCTGTAATTGCTGCTTTTGATAATCGTTGTCAGAGAGAAAGTGTAAGAGTCATTGTGCACAGCTGACTTTACTTTTCACATTGGATCATCTATCCAAGAATTTACTGGAAGCTTTTTGGGCGATCGATTGTTACTCTTGAAGAAAAGGGTGCCACTATGTTTTTCTCCTTTCCCAATGTTGGATTATGAATAGTTTGCATCATCTGGAAATAATTGTATTGTCATTTGAAGAGAAAACGAAGAGAAAGATATGGCCTTCATTTACTTCATTCTGATTTTGCCCAAGATACATTACCTGTATTTGTGTGTACATCTGTATCTCTGATTATTGATTTTGCATTTTTGTGAGTGGCATTTGTGTTTTCACTGTTCGTTCATGAAGTTTTTGGCTATTCTTTTGAACTGACTTTGGCCTAGCAAAATTTGTTGAAATATGTATCTACATCATTGAATACAAGAACCTATTTCTTTTTTCACTTTTAATAGTTTTTTATTTATTTATACATATTTCATTTTGTTAGATCGAAATTTACTTGAGAAAAGATAATTAAACAAGATTTAATAAAGTGAGGTATAGATTGACAGAAGATGTGTCTTAAGACAAAATGAAGAAAAATTATAATTTTGGTGGATGATTGGATCTGTTATTATCTCTATGTTTCAAACAATCATTTTTTAATTTTTTTCCTCTTCTTTTTTCCCCTTCTTCTTTCATCCTTCTTTTTTTTTTTTTTTTTTTTTCAACTTCCTTGTATTTATTATTGAATTTATTTACGACTGATCTCAATTAACTTGGGTTAAATGTGCTATTGACATTGATACATATTTCACTTTGAAATTAGTTAGGATCTTTGTTTTTCTTTGCACCTAAGTGCTTAATCCAAAATTCCTTATAAACATGTTATATTTCCTTATTTAAAGAAATCATTCAGTACCCTTTAATCGGTATTTGTCTCCTAATAAGCTGGTAACAAAGTGAGACAAAGTTTTAAATGGACAAAATTAAGATGTATGTATAATTTTTTTGTCACTAAATCTTTTCTTTTTAAGTTTTTATGGTTAATTTTTTCAATAAAATTTAACATGTACATTATTCTTCATCCACTTTCTCTTGAATCAATTCTTTGTATTTGAGATGTAAAGATAAGATACATGTCATATTTTTATTATACGAGCAAACAAAATATCATATACACAAAAAGTTCAGATCAAGTCTTTGATAGATTTTCAGTATAAGATGCAATATTTTTTAAAATCTTGGGAGTTCATGAGTGAATGAAAAAAGGTATTTAATAATTAATATATTTGGTGCTGAATATCTCAGGTATTGGTTATATGGTTATAGAATTTGGAATTTTGGATAGTATACATATTTCTTTAAGTAGTCAGAATATAAGTCCACTGTTTATCCCTACTAGTAAAATTTGAAGATGGAAATATTCCATATACCCAAAGCTTTGACGAATTGCCTAGGAACTCCGCATGAAACAGAACAAGAAAGAACAATGCAATAAATAAATTACAGACTCTAAAAAAAGGTGCGAGCATTTTGATTGTATCGTCATCACTCTATCAATAAGAGATCGCGTTGTTTTTTTTTTTTTTTTTTTTTTTTTTTGCATATGTACAATAATTATACATACAGAGAATCATATTGCTATGGTAGCCTAGCCACTGATGATCTAATTTACAAACGTGTAACTCTACCAAAATCTGTCTTTGTTGACACTCAAAAACCCAGCCATTACCTTTCCCCCAGTATTTCTCATTCCATCTATAAGAAAGGACCAGGAAGAACCCAATGCCCCAACGTAAAAATCTGAGTCAGCAGCCATCAAGAAATTAACCAGTGGATAATTTGTGCTGGTCTCCCTTCCCAGACTGGCTTCGTAGACAGCCATTGACATGTTAATCCTAGCTTGGCGTCTTACCTTTGTATAGTAAAAGTTCCAATGAGAATATTCTCGGGTCTTGTCAATTACATCCTGAATCAAATAAGTCTTATAATGTCAGTGTATAACAAACTACTACTATCATCTAAAAAGATGACTCCAAATAATTAGCAATTAAAAAGCTGCATATGTTGAATGTTTTTGTATCGGGATCGAGCCCAATCTGTATGGTCGAATTGTAAAGACCATTACCATGCGAACTGAGCTTTCCTATGAAAGCTGTGTATGTAACAATCATAGTACCTGCATCTCAGTTGACAGCCAAATGTTATTAAGGTGAGGGAAGTGTCTCCGAGTCCTATCCGCAAGCTGCATGTATTCTTCAAATCCAACTAGCTTCATTTCACATGCTTTGTCTCCCATCCTTACATGCATACATAGAAGAGGCCTAGGGACCCATGGCTTGTGATTGGACCAAACGTATTCATCAATATCATCAGACCTTGCCCTGGCACTACTTTCCTGAGACATAGTAGTAAAGGAAAGTAATTTTCATCAATACAATTTTTTTTTTTTTGAAAAATATACTACTACTACCGTTTTATCCAACGATGGGAGTAGCTTGAGGGGAAAATTAGGTAAATAATAAATTTTTGAATAGTAGGACACTAGGACCTACTTACTCTGTTGGAGATTATGACATTTAAGATTTTGATATGTATTGTGAAATACAATTAATTTATTGAATTTCAAACAAAAACATTAAGTAATTTTTTAATATATCTTTTATTTCTCTAATTAATGATTCATTTATTCTTCCTTTACACTATTTTCACTAAGTATTGATTAAGGATAGTCTGGAAAAAAAATATTTAATGCAGCATTGATTTTGTAAAACCAACATCTATTTTGAAACCATTTTTTCTTCTCTAAAACGTCATATAATCACAAAGGGAGGGAGTATTTGTATTCTTCCCGTGTTTAGATGCATAGCATGGTTAAACTGTACTACTTCCACTCTTTAATTCTTTCTTGTTGTCCAACAAGAAAAATAGTGCAAATTTAACTACAACCTTTGGCCAATCCCCAGCAAGACTTTCAAGGACCATTTCTGCAGCTAATTTTCCAAAGCTAGCATGGCGGGCCTCATTCATTAAATTGCATGTGTATTCGGTTGGGAACCTCATTAAGTAGCGTACTGCCTGAAAACAATATTTATGGCAACTAGATCAAATCATGAACTATTACTAAAATGAGGACTTAGCATATATAACTCCTTTTCTGAAAGTCTGATAGGTACCTGTGCTCTCCACCAACGTATATCCATTTTTCTATGAGAAGCTAACAGAGTCCCATTTATATCAGTAGTAGGTTGCAAATAATTCCACTGAAGACCCCATTTCCTGATATTGACATTGGAAGAATAAAACTCCTACACGTTCAATTTCTCAGCATGGAAAGAATCATATATATCTGATTGCAGTTGAGAGGTTGGTTACCTTGGAGTAGGTCCAGCCCATATATGCTTTGTTGTATAATTTTCTTTTGTGGTCACAATTCCCTTACTCCACGCATCTTCACTTTTCATGAGTTCAAATGCACGCCGCCGACATTCCAGGGAGGTTTCAGGAAAGAAGTAACAACTCCAACTAGACCGGGAAGATCCTACATAAAAAAAAAAGAGTGTACGCTTTCAATATTATCAGAATCACATTGGTTTCTTGTAACAATATTTAATACTATTTAAAGGTTTTTTTTGTGAGCAGAAGTTCACATTGTACATAGGTTATTATAACTTAAATAGATACTACAATAAGTAATGCCATGGCTTTTAATTATTTTTTCACAAAAAATATACCTTTGCAACCCCCATGTTCAGCTCTGTTGTAATAGTTAGTGACAAGGACTCTTCCTTCGTTGATTGCAATACCAAGAAGTCCACACATGCCAGCAATCTGAGCCCCAATACCAAATCCAGGTAATCTCTCCCAGTCAGTGACAAGGAACTTCACATCCGGGTTACTACAGTTTAAAGGATGCTGATGGATCCATATGTCACGCTGCACTTTTCTAGTCAAGGGATAGTTTTCTTCATCGGACCCTGCAATCTGCAAATGCTTCTATGTAAATAAACTTCACACCATTCCATCTAATTTTTTAATCATGAACATTGTAAATGTCATTTTTATTTTCTAAAGAAGTTCACAAATCCTCCTTAAGAAGAACCTATATGCTGTTTTTCTGTAAAATTTCTAAATGTTGAAATCATGCATTAAAGAAAAAAGATTGAACTGGACAATATTTAATTAATGAGGAAAATACTAACCATAATTAGCTCTGCTTGGAAAAAGAAATGTGTTTTAAGAAACAAAAAAGCTACATAAACAACATTTGGCTATGAAATGATGATTGTTATGGAAACAAATGCCATTTCACTAGTATATTTGGAGGCAACAACAAAACAAATATTGATACCAACAATTTGTTAGTGAAATAATTTATGGTGAATCCAAAACACTAGAGAAATAGTTAAGAACACACCCATGGTGGATAAGCCCCCTCAGATACAGCATCATGCCTAAGCTTTTGCATTTGCTCATTGATTGCAGCGACAGGGAATGTCTGCAAAGATCCCTTCCAAGTTGTCCATGGCGGGAAAACCTCATTTCCTTTACGCTTATCAAGATAGTCATATAGCTGTGTTTTCACCTTGCAGTTTTCCAAATGTGGGGCATTAGGCAAACTGGACCCACTAATTCCATGTTTCTGCAAGTGCCCTTTACCATCACTTGTAGGTTCATTCAACACAGCACTCCATGCTGAATAAAGCAATGAGACTCTCTCATCGTTATTTTGCTCTCTGCTGCTCTTAGAATCCCCTACTCTCTCAGTTTCCTTAAGCTTAAACTGGCAGTCCGAACGTGTAACCTTGTCTAATTAAACAAAGAAAACACATTCAACTGTTAATTATATTTAATCTTTTCATCATAATTGATCGGATTAATCACAGTATTATTCCATCATTGGGATCAGTTCTATGTGTCTTGTAGTGCAATAAATAGTTATTATAGTCAAGAGGGTCTAACTCAGTTAGTTGAACAAAGTGTATGAGTTATTGTAAACTCCTGACACTGTTTGCATTCTCATCTAGGAAAATTAATAATTATTATAAGCATGTCATAATTGTAATGCTGATTACGCAAAACAAAGTATATACTATATACTCTCTAGAATATGCAGTCCAAAGTCAAAGCGAATGGTTATTATAGTATGGTTAACGTAAAGCCAGCAATTACTAATTAAAGTATCCTTCAAAAGTTGCTTCATGACCAAGCCTAACAAGTTCTATCAAGTTCGCTTCGCAGATAAACGTCCTTGAATACATCAAACTTTTAAAAAAGTTGGAACTCATAATAAACCTGGTTCTTTTTCTTCAAGAAAAGAAGAAAAATAAAATAAAAACACAAAGAGAAAAAGGAGAAATAAAATTGGTTCCCCCACTTATTTAGATTTGAAAATTAAATACAGTAATTCTGTATAACCCAGTTTCAAAGTTTCTTTCTTGAATTAGCTAATTTCTATCAAAGAAGTAAAAGTCATATGAAAACAGAGGAAGATGCACACTGCATCCACAACCTCATTTCCATAAAACAAAATATAAAAAAAAATAAAAGAATAAACAAGAAATGGTTCAAACAAAGGAGAAAGAAATTGACTCACTGATATCATTAGGAAAAGTAGAATTCCCTGATGAATTACTAGCCATCGACATGGTTGAAAACAAAATGGGACCAAACTGAAAGGAGCCAAAGGAAGTGAGAGCAGCCATGAACAGAGAGGTTAGGCATACACCGCAGAGAAATCCCACCACACAAATTTGACAAGGAAACGAGTTTCCCATTTGCAAGGCTTTCTGGGAAACCAATCTCTCAAAAGACTTCTGATTCAGTGGCTCCATTTCACTTTTTTTCCCCTCACAACGATTCTTTCTTTCTTTCTTTCTTTATTCAAAAAGCTTCCCCCACAGACCCTTTTCCTCATGTACTGTACTTCTAACAAGTAACAACATTAACTCGTGACTGATCCACACTTAGCTTCTTCTTCTACTTGTGACTCCTTCAACCACACTACAACCACTCCAAGGAAATAGAAATAAAGAAACTCAGAAAATCACACAGTTATTTGCAGCTGTCTCCTTAAACACTTTTGTGGGACCACCCTTGTCATCCCTTGCAACTGTAAAATTAATGCAAAGTTTCCATCAGAATATATCAAGGCCACTCTCAAACAGAAATAATAATATATAAAAAAGAAATCTACATATCATCATAGGTACTTCAGCAGCCAGAATAGCGTCATAATAAAAAGTTACAGAAAATGTAATTCAAGTATTTTTTGTATATACAATACAATCATCGTATAACAAAAATATTAATAATACTGTGAACAGTAGAGAGAAAGTGACGGGTTAATAAATTTAAGTGGAAAGAAGAAGAAGAAGATCTAAGCTAACCCAACCGAATTAATAGAAGCTAATGAAAAATAAATGTAAAATTGGAAAACTGTTTCGAAAACAATTAAGGCTTTGTGAGTTATGAAAAGACATGCGAATGCAAGGTGGAGAGGAGATAAACACATACATGTGATGTGATGAAAACGACAAAACAAAAGTTAGAATCGGGGGATGAAGAAGATAAGAATATGTGGTAACAGCTTTACCAGAAGCACTCAGAAACAGTGACACGGATTTTTATCTGAAGTGAACACCGCGCGTGTATAAATATCTCTGTTATTATATAAAGTTAGTTTGATGGTTAAGAAATAATGAAAGAAAAGAAAAGGATGAGTGCATTCGATTATTTTTGTTAATAAAAATTTCGAAAGTAACATTTAATTAACGTTTATCGATAAAAACATGATAATATAATACTAGTTGGAATTTAGAAGTGATAAAAATAGAATTGAAAAGGGTGAAAAGGATAGGACATTTGTCCTGGCCAAAGCAAAAGGAGGAGAAAGGCTTGGGAAGGTGAAGGTCAGGAACCGAACAAAACAAGTATATATGAAAGAAATGAAGGTTAGGTTGAGAATCGTGAAGTGGTGGTGTTGGGGCCTGGGGGAGGTTACCAATGGAGAAGAGGATCACATTCTGGTGTAGTTGCCACATATTCTTCATTTCATTCTTCTTCTCTATTATCTGTGGTCCCATCTTCTAATGTTTATCTATCTGTCATTTATTTATCCAAAAACCTTGGGTCAGTACGTTTTTTATTCCAAGTAGAAACATTCAATTTACATTGTCGAAAAGAAAGGAATCACTCCACTTGTCATGTCTTGTGAAATGTGGTCATGGAGGTGAAAAGAACACGCCACGAGAAAGAGAAACTTTCCATGTAATGCTTGTTTTCTTTGTTAATACAATACTAGTAAACAAACAAATGAGATATAATTAGGTTGGAGAAACCTTGTTACTGGCACTACTAGCATTGCATGCATCTACTTTAATTAGCCAACAAAAAGTGTCATTTTATTTATTTATTGATTTTTTTAGAATTAATTTTCAATCATTAGATGGGATTATAACGTGACTTTAAATTAATTTGTCGCAAATTTTATATTATAATGCATGTTATGTTACATAAATAAAATATTGAATACTAATCAATAACCGATCTAAGAAAATTTATGTTGTTAGAATAATATTTATTTAGCAATATTTATATACATAAATTTGTTAAAATAACTTTCTTAAGACTTAAGTCAGTTAAGTTCCACTTTAATTATTTCTATATATCAAAACAAATTAGCATTGCGATACATTGGAGCAAAAAACACACATATTTTAATATACACTTTTAAAAAAAATTAATTAGGTAAGTTTACCAAATAAAAAATATATTCAATTTTTTTTTAAATCAGTTGTATCTTCTAGTTGAAACAAATCAGACCTCAAGATCTAGTTAAGTTAAAATAATCTCACACCTAATAACGGTCTACTCTTGTGTAAGGGTGAATAAATCTATCCCTTATTTTAATAAAATTATAAATATTTATTTTAAATTTGTATTTTATGTGTTTGAACTCACCATCTCATTTTATGTTAATGTTCTTTTTTTTAAAATAGATTGCCTCATTGACCTTTTCGAGTCTTAGATCCGCCATTACTCACTAATTATTCCATGTGATTGGTGGTTTAAATTCAATAATTTTATTAAATATATAAATATAATTCCATTTAATAACAAAAAAAAATGTAAAATACAAGGAGTTTATTTAGTGAAAAAGTCTTTTTATATGAAAATGAGAAAAATAAATAATGACAGTTAATCTTATCATAAAAGATAAAGATTAAAACATATAATATCATGTGATTTTTTTTTATAATTTTTTAAGTAATCACATCATATTAACTATTGACATATTTTTATCATAATCTTAGCCATTAGCCATTTATATGTAGTTGTATAATCTATATTTATTCCTCTTTACTCTCTTAAAAATAACTACTCATCTCACTAGTTACCATAAACTTAATTTAGAAATAAAAACAAAAAATAAAGATGAAAAAGAGTAATTTGAGATAATTAAGATATTTATTTATTTACTAATTGCATAGGCAATGAGTGAATGCAAATCCAAACAAAGAAAATAAAATGTTAAAAATGTCTGATTTAAATGTTACTCGCTAAATTTATAGTATTATAATATATTATAGAATTAGATATAACTACGTTTAGAGAAATTGAGAAAAAATTACAGGTAATTTTATTAAAATATAATTTTCTGTCAAGAAAAAAAAATTAAGCAAAAAGTAACTTCGAAGTAGAAACACTTGTTCCGCCAAACGAGCCGTTATCAAAGCATTTTGCAACAATAAAAAAGGCATGACATGTGATATGTCAATGTTAATCACATTCGCAATCACTGTGAGGGAGAGCAATTCTTTTCAAATAAAAGAGTGTCAAATTATAGGGATGTGGTGTATCGAAACAATTTGTAGAAGGATATGGGGAATGGAGCTGCCGATTTGTTGTAATTTATTTCTTAATCCGTGGATAAGCTGATTATCAACTTAATTCAACCCACTTTTTCTTGATTTCTTCACATATTAACCATTAATGTTATATCCACCTTCCATTTTTAATTATAAAATCCATTTTAAAAATTTATTTGTCTTTTTTATATGACTATTTTTTAATTTTTAAATGCATACAATTATTATTTTTCTCTATATATTTTTAATTATTCTCTGTAAACAATAATGACAAACAATTAAGATAAATAATAACTTTAGAATAATAATACATGTGATCAATTAAATTAACTACTTTTATACTGACATAAAATAGTTTAAAATGCCTTATAATTAAGGAAATAGTTGATGACATTTGTAGAAGGTAAATCTTAATAAGTTTTTTTTTTTTTTATAGTAATGTGTTTGTTTCACAAAATAAAAGTTTATTACTATGTATCCGTATCCATGTTTATTATAAGTTTTGAAAAATTATTCTTGACTATTGTTGATTTCTAACTTCCATTTTTATCATATTTTCCTACAATTTTATTTCCATGAGAAAAGACATATTTCCATTGGAATAAAGGAAATTATATATTTGCTAGAATATCAACTAAAAATTTCTTAAAATAAATAATATCATAGTTTGCTAACATATTTATACTAAAAAATAAAATACATATATTAATAATGTAGTTTTCTCACGCATTCATAATATATATATATATATATATATATATATATATATATGCATGTATGTATCATATTTGAATGCACATGCTTTTTTATAAAAAGTACATAATTTTTTGAGAAGTCATATAAAACCAACTAATGATTTGGATCATTCGGGTATTAATAATTGTTTTCCTACGCAAGAAAAAGCATTTACTACATTTACGGATTATTCAAGTAATCGCATACAAATTCACCTTCTCCTGAATTTGTTTCCCTAACTAACAGGAAAAAAATATCTATATGACCAGCATTCGCTGGCTCCAGCAAGCATATTAAGATACTTGAAAACTTGTATTGCTGACCTTCAGCAAATAGGTGGTAACTGAAAACAAACAACGAACGAAGAATGTCAAAATGCCAACTAGCTACTCCGTCTGTGTAGCTTGTATCTCCTTGAGAGCGTTCAATCTAGTTCCTGCCTAATAAATTAAATGATAAGCAGAATCTTCTATAGCACGTAAATAAATATCTAAAGATAGATCCAAAGAAATCGTAAACTGCTTCACATGCACATGACAACAGAGAGAAAATTTAAGGAGACTCAGATTTTTTCAAGACTATCATAGAACATTAGTTTTTGATAATTTGCACAGAATTTTTATTTTTTAACACCCATGTGTCACTTAAAAGTGTAATTATGTGAACATGTTAGCAATACATCAACACTCCATTAGTCAATTAGCGACGAAAAATAGAAT
The DNA here is from genome assembly GCA_007407185.1 of Glycine tomentella. Classification (NCBI taxonomy): domain Eukaryota; kingdom Viridiplantae; phylum Streptophyta; class Magnoliopsida; order Fabales; family Fabaceae; genus Glycine; species Glycine tomentella. Next base: position 1,096,349 of record PYAF01004398.1, on the reverse strand, counting down.
TCATAAATTTCTGAAAAGGAAGAGATAAAATACATTAAATTAATTTGATGATAATGAAATTTATTAAATAAAAAAATTAGAGATAAAAAATATAACTATGCTTTTCCATTTCCCTTTTCCCCACAAAATGAAACGTAATAAATCAAAGGAAACAACTCAACTCTTACATTGGTTTTGCTAACCATTGCCCCTACTAAGGAAAAGAGTTAGAAAATTAATTTTTTTTTTTATATGGAAAAGCATAATATTTAATGTTACAATTCATGTTTAATGTGATTTCTAATAACTTTCAATTTATTAATTCCTTAACTATTATCCTTAAACCAATGGTTAACAAAACCACTTTTATGTTAGTCCAAATAACCTAGTATCATTTTAAACAGACACAACCTAATATTTTATTATTAGTTAAATTTATTAGAAATTATAAATCATGATTAAGGGCTCAATAAATAAAGAATGAAACCTACACAATTTATGACTTCAAATAAATTTTGGCTAACAATAATGTGTTAAAATATTTGTTATTAATATTTCTCTTTTTATTATTATTAATTTAACATATTTTTAACATAAAAACATTTTTAAATAATATGGAAATTATTAGAAAGAAAAATGGGAAAACTAGGATGATAAAAAAAACACTACAACAAATTTAGCAAGTTGTTCACTGATATAAGAATTGAACAAAGTTTTACGTTGGGCATCAACTGCCAAAAACAACCGAGCTCACCCTTTATTCAGGAATCGGCAATAATATAAATATTTGGAGATTGCACATACAAGTTTTTATTCATCATGCAAGTTTGATCAAGAATAAGGCAGTTGACATTTGAAATTGAATTAGAGCTAGATGCCTAGATCCAAAAATTAAAATGGATCATGTGAAAATTTTAATCTACCATTCTTGCAATTGTTAAACCATATAGACAACCATTTCAGGGAACAAAATAACGAGAAAATGCAATAAATAAAGCACGTAAAGAATAAAGTTAAATTCTGACATGAGATAGCACGACTAAGACCAAGTTTTCTGACTGACCTTTTTGTTTCTTATCACGGCAGAAAGCACTTCCACAACAACAATTAAATGCTTTAATGGGGTGCTCATGATCATCGAAGTCAATACCATAGTCCTGCAAATAATTTCTGGTGTCTTCAGGAAACTCAACCGACTCATATAAACATTAGATGAGTGCATGCAAAGTCAAACTTTTTTTAGTGCATCAGGCATAGGATTAACAATATTGGTATCTAAGATGCCTATAAGATATTATTCCCTGAAAATTGCAAGCTTTGCTTGCAAGTACAACGTGAAGCGACACTTCTAAATTTATTAGGTTTAAATATATTTTGTAAGGATTAAAAAAAAAATACTAAATTAGAGAAATTAAAGATATACTTAAGTCAATTTATGATGAATAATTCTTTAAAGAAAATTATTAGAAAACCATTTTTGTTATACAAACACAACCAAAAGCATTCTTTACTAGTCAGTTCTCTTGACACCGATTAAAAGCAATCATTTAGAAGTAATGTGCAAATATAGTATAAGCTTAAATATTTTTAAGGTCCTATGATTGAATTTTATCAAAAACTCAACAACAAAAAAATCTATTAAAGATCCAAAATAAAATTGTGATTTATCATAGAATTTAAATATATTTAAATCTAAAATATTTAGAAGAAAAGTGTATTCAATTGCTTCAGCCCGCTTACCCATGTAAATTCCTCGTATGCATTCACGTTTCGGTTTGTGAATAGAGCAAGCTGCAAATAAGGATCGAAATAAACAATAAATATATGACCAAAAGTTAATATTCATTGTTTACCAACAATTAATAAGTAAATGAATGTAGAATCAAACTCGTTTTTACATGATAATAGTGACGATCAGGCGTCTCTACTTCAACTGGAATGTCTATCAGATTTGCATCCGAGCATCTAGAAACAAGAAACAAAGAAACCATACTAGAAATCAATAGATGAAAAGGACGGAAAATAAAATATGATACAAGTCATGGACTCGGGGTACTTTTGTATGACGACAAAATGAAAAGAAAACAAAAAAAAAAATTTGCTGTTCTATGATGGCGATTGGCAATTGGCATAGATGAAGTATGGAACAACAAAAATCCAGCACACTGACAAACACAATAAAACAAGTCTGTAGTCCTCCGATCATTGTCTCTTTCATTATGTATTGAGTTTGACATTAATCATCAATAAAATCGGTCTTATGCTTTGTTGTAAATCATGTCTATTGACAAACTTTTTCATGTCTTAAATCAGCCTAGCCCATGGTAATTGGACTAGCCCAAATTTTGGCCGGAAGTGATTGACAATTTCAGGCAAATAGTAATTGGGCTGGCTCGATTTCATCGTGCATAAAAAATATTGTTGCTGAATTTTGAAACAGCACCTATGATTGATAAACCTTGCAACATTTCCATTATACGTTGCATCTAAGCATAGTGCCTCCTCATCCTTTAACACCCCTTCCGAGCCCCAATCTGCATCAAGGGTTACAGGATATGTATGTCTGTCATTGCCGCTTTTCTGCATAATCCTTTCATATAATTCTGTATTGGTTAATATTTCCCCTGCATATTCACAAACAAAACATCCCTTAGGCAAATCTTCTAGTGTTCTGACGCCCCATCCCTTTCCTTCTTGAGTTAAAAACACCTGAAGAATAAACAAAACTTGTCATATATTAAATACAAGAAATGTAGCAAAACCAATGGCTGCTACTGCTACCTATAAAAAAACAAATGTTAATAAAGACATTGATTTCCCTCGGTATACATATTGCAATTTTCACTTACCATAACAACATATAATAGACACAATAAAATAAATTGAAAGATTGTTCATATAATTCTTTACCTGCAATTTACATCTTAAACCCCGTTGCACCACCCGATTTCCACACTGCATGTCACAACCACATTTCCTCCAGCATTCCTTGATAAACTTCCTAACCAGATGTCCCTTGCATGGTTCGGGCATGATGTCATTCCTAGACCTCTCCACTGGGCATTCTTGGCAATACACAAAATGATGATCTAGAGGTTCCAATTTCATAGACATGCAAGCTTTTAAAAAATCTTCTTTCAACAAGCCTCGTGGAGTGTAAGCAAACTCTCCACCTGTTTCTTGAGAACATGCACAAGGAAGTGATAAGGAAAGACAGTCGCCAGCACAATCAGCACAGCAACCCTCATCCGCAATACGAGCAAGTGAAATATTTACATTAGCATCTTGATATATTACATTATAGGGTATGTAATTAAACTGTGGCACGTTCTCACTTCCAGTTTCATCTAACAATGATATTTTAACATTCTCTGAACCTTTTGTTATGTCATCAAGAAAGTGAAAGGAATTCTTGTCATCTTCAGTAACAGCTTGCAGTGGCATACATGCCACATTGCGTGAATTAGCAAACTTGGAAGTTGACCCGTTTGGACTTAAACTCAAGCCCAGCTTCAAGTAACTTCCACATAAATCATCTAATAGCTTCACCATAGATGATTGAGGCTCGACTATCTTGTGAGCCTTCAGGTATTTCTCGTCAATGGATTTCATGACAGCATCCAAATCAGGAATACGGAAGTTTGGTTGTCCCAAAGCAGCTTCACAGTTTAAAGAAATTTTAATTTCTCCCAAAGGTGAAGAGGCAATATCAATATTACCCTTCTGAGTTCTTTTGCTATTATTGCATGCTGAGGTAGCATCTTTCTTGTGCACATTCTGATACAGAGCTGATAGAGATTTGGCACGACAATTTCCAATTGAAGCATTAGATGAGACTATAGAATATCGGCAAGAAATTCACTAAACAGCAGTTATATATCAAAAAACCTCTAAACCAATGTTCAAGTGTAGAGCAGCATATGCTTTCTGACGCAGTAGTGCAAATGTCTAGAAAATAAAGAGGCAATTGTAAATTGGTATATATAATCTAGTTATGGTGTACAAGACATTTATAACAGCTCCTTTTTCAGACAAATATGGGAAGCATTGATAATACAAATCAATAGTTTTCAGGATCTCCACTCTTACCTTTTATACAGAGGAAAAATAGAAGAAAGAAGGGAGACCTTTTAGGAATCAAATTGAAAGAAGGTAGATCATGAATTCATGATTGATGCAAAAACAAACAAATACAAAATAGGGGGGCGGGGTGCAATTAGAAAGGCTTTTTTAATTACCATTGTATCTCGTTGAAACAGGTCCAAGATGTAACTTAAGTTTCTCAGTTCTTGGTGTCATCAGCTCCTTCTGATGATGATCACTTGATATATTATTCCTCTGGATGCGAGGATTGCTTGTTTCATCAATTGGATCTTCACAATGCCCTGCAGCTGATGCCTTCCCACGATGCAATTTTCTATCTCTAGCAGCCATGCAAGGTAAAGTTGAGATCCTTTCTACCTTACTCGACACTGTTTGCAATGCTTGTGAACTGGTTGTGGGCTCCGTATGTCCAATGGAGGTTTGAGAAGGTTCAATGATTTTCTGTTTAAAAACGTTGGCAGGTATTTCCGTGTCTCCTATAGACAACCCTTCACTTGAGTTATCAGTTGCTGAAACTTGGTCATCTCCATCTACCAACTGCAGTTTATGTTTTGGCTTTCTCTCATCAAGAAAACTGATTGGAGCCTTTCTCTTACCTTCTGTTTGCTATTATAAAAAATATTACAAGGTTTCACCAAAATATACACAAATAGAAACAAAAATCAAATCCAAAGAAGCTGATCAATGTACATTCAAATGAACCAATCACAAATACTGATAACACAATATCAGTAACATTCTCTTCACATGTAAATTCTCATCTAGCCTATAGGAAGATAAGCACATAAGAAATAACAGATCAACAACTAAAAACTTACAATTTAAAGGACAATTGATCAAATCAATGTTTAAATATATAAATAAGCTTAATATGTTAGGACAAACCTTATCTTCCTTTAACTCAAAGTATGCATCTATAAGAGTACGATAATTGTCTTCTTCAATAAGTTCCCAGTTTCTATCATACAATTGTAACAAATTTTTCAACACCGGTTTCACCTCTTCATCAGAAATTCCTAAGGACCTCATAGCATTATAAGCCTTAATGACTCTTGGATGAGGAGCCATGATATTCCAAAAGTAATTGTCATGCAACTGAACACTAATGTAGAAGCCAATTGTATTCCAAGAATTTGTGCCCCTCCAAACGGCCTTTTACCAAAACTCTCAATCAAATTGAACTTTATATGCCCACGCAATTAACCCTTTTTCCCTGCATGTAACAAAATAGAATCACAGTACAACACCTTAGAGAAATTCAATGCATCGAGTAGAAAGTTATCATAGAAAAAAATAAAGCAAATATAATATAAATATTATAATCATTACACTTGAAGGGAACTCTACAAGCTTAAAAATAGAGGGAAACATCAATGAACAAGAATTAGGGACTAACGCAAGATCCAGGTGACATCTTTCTCAATATTCCATATATATGATATTACTCATAAAGCAAATTAAAGTTTTTATTCCAGTGAGTCCAATATTTTAATGATAAATTGTGCTTTATGATGATTAAATAATATAATAAAATGCATAGGAAATAGAAATAGCAACAGTCAGAGAACATAGGAAGCATTTTTCTCCTACATGGCTGCCATGCCCAAATAAATATCTAATATTTTTTTTATTCGTGGGAATAGAAAACGGCATAAGAAAATTTACAAAATTCATGTATCTTACTCAATCAACTGAGTTAGACCCCCTTTAAAAATAAATATCAAGTATAGATATAGTATAAATTGATCTTGGCATTAAATCCTTCGTAAACTGTTTTCCCTACATTTATGTTTTGTAAAATAAAATTTTAGGGCAAGAGGACTTGCCCCAATTTAATGTTAGGGCAAGTTGTAGCCAGCAACCTTCCAAAGAATATCCAGCCAACAGCTGAAAACAAACCCCACTTCTTTTTGTATTATCGGACCGACCCATTAAGTTTTCACAGCAGTGTATTTCTCTCCATCGAGGAGGCTCACCTCCTTTGTAACAAAAATTTCCTACTTAACCGTAAATTCCAATGTTTGCAGCTACATTTTTATCCTCAAAAGAAACCAAAAAACCCAGCACAATGCATACAACTAAGTAGTAACCAATATAACAGTACAAAAATGGACAAATGAATTTGGTTGAAAAAAATCCTCTCCAGTTCCTTTAATTTTCTCCCCCATTACTTTTACTACCAAGCTTTTAAAAATAATAAATGTCACTCTCAATAAAATGTGTATCATTCCCATGTTTTTTTTTCCAAAAAAAAAAAGAGAATAAAAAGGCAAAGGGAGAGGATCCATTTCCAATTTGGCTCAAACAACCGGTATCGGGATTTCACGGGGAAAGAAGAAGCTTTATTCGTAGTTAGTTCAAACCACGGATAAATTCCTTTTTTAACTTCACGCACTGATTCTCCCACAAAGTAATTTCTAATTCAAAAAAAAAAAAAAAATACAATCTTTCACTTATTAATTTATAAATCATATATATCACTTTCGATTTGAGATGACAAACCTTGGTTCGCATTATCACGTTCAACCTTAAACACAATATTTTGATTGAATAATGAAAATAGATAAAGAAGCATAATAATAGAAACAGCAACAAAAAGAAAATGAAAGAGGCTTTACTTACACAATCAGACGATGGAGCTATTTGGTAAAGGAGAATCTTGAGTAATGTTACATGATTTTCTCTGGAAGCTTCGAAGAACGTGCTGAGCTATGGTGGAACTTGCACAACAAGTTACTTAACGAAAAAACGAAACGTGTTTTGTTCATGAAAGCAATACGCAGAGTCCAAACTCAGAAGCCTTCAGAACAAAGACCGAGAGGGATGGATGAGAGTGTGCGTTTGGATTGCCAAGAGAATGTATCGGGAAATTAGGAAAATACAATGCGTGACTGCGCTGTTATATGAAGCGGAAGCCGAAGAGTCGCCGAGTCTGTTGGGTCGGGTTTGTTAGGTGAGGGATTTTATCCAGCGCGGTGGGCTGCAGTCACGTCTCGTGTATCGGGTGACGTGTAGCATTTTTATTGGATGGAATTTACAGTTTGACCTTGCGTTTATAGATTGACTGCGACTTTCAACGTGTTTGGGTTGTTATTGTTGCAGGCGAGACGAAAGGTCATTTCTCCGTTTCCAATTTTCATCAAAATCAGGAAAACAGATTCATTTATTCTACCTTTGCATTCACTGGACGGGATTCAAGAAAAAGGAGATTAAGTCTTTATCAGGGAGAGAATTTAGAGAAGAAGGAACTGAAGGAAAAAGTTTAGATAATAATAATTTTTTGTTGGAAGTTTTAATTTTTGAAGAAATTAATATTTTTAAAATCTTCATGAATTTTTCAAATTATTAAAATTATTATTTCCTTAATTTGAGGATTTAAAAAAAAAGTAATAAAATTATTATTCAAATTATTATATAACATTTTAATTTAAAATTAAATTTTATTTGTAAAATATAGAGTGTATTAATTTTTAAAATAAAGATAAAATTATAAAAATATTTTATTAATTTTTTATTCCTCTTTTTTTATATATTTTTAACTTCTAAACAAAAAGGAAAAAACATCTCTCATTCTCCTTCATTTCTTTCCACAACTCTAATCAAATTAAACTTTATATGCCCAGGCAATTAAAGGAAAGTTCAATCATTAAAATATATGAATTTCTTTTTCCCTGCATGTAACAAAATAGAATCACAGTACAACACCTTAGAGAAATTCAATGCATCGAGTAGAAAGTTATCATAGAAAAAAATAAAGCAAATATAATATAAATATTATAATCATTACACTTGAAGGAAACTCTACAAGCATAAAAATAGAGGGAAACATCAATGAACAAGAATTAGGGACTAACGCAAGATGCAGGTGACATCTTTCTCAATATTCCACGTATATGATATTACTCATAAAGCAAATTAAAGTTTTTATTCCATTGAGTCCAATATGTTAATGATAAATTGTGCTTTATGATGATTAAATAATATAATAAAATGCATAGGAAATAGAAATATATTTTAATGATAAATTGTGCTTTACGATGATTAAATAATATAATAAAATGCATAGGAAATAGAAATAGCAGCAGTCAGAGAACATAGGAAGTATTTTTCTCCTACATGGCTGCCATGCCCAAATAAATTTCCAGTATTTTTTTTATTCATGGGAATAGAAGATGAGATAAGAAAATTTACAAAAATTCATGTATCTTACTCAATCAACTCAATTGACTTAGACCCCCTTTAATTCAATATACTAAATAAATTTATACAAAATTCATATATTATTAAAGGTCCTCTTAGATTTTTGGCTTTTACTTAATCGTCAAGTCTTCTTCAGTTATGACTCCATCTTTAATTAAATAAATTTATTTAAATAATTATCAAAGCCACCAAAAATAATAATGTGGGCTTTGTCCCATTTTTTGACCCAATAAGATCTTTAATAATATGGTTAACGAAATTTTCGAATTTAGGTTACCAACACAAACATTGGAACAAGAAAGCATCAATATAATAAACAAGTATTCACCGTAAAAATTGAAGATATAACAAAAGCTATGTATAAAGCATTAAAAGATAATTATGCCTTAGTTCGGATAAAAAGAAAATCGCACAAAATAGAAAATGTTATATTAACATGTGTAATTTGACACTTAAGAGAGTGAGAAAAATGAGAAAAATATGAGTATAATAGAATTTATGATTTAATAAGAAGAGAGAGAAATAAAATGTATTAAAAAAGTGTTTAAAATAATAAAGTGTATGAATATTATTATTCCCTGAAATATTTTAATATTATATTTTTTATGCATCCACAAAAATATTCTATTTAAATAGTACTTCTTTCTATAGCTTAGTTTTTAGATTATATTTTATCTGGATAGAATAATCAGGCCAAAAGAAGAAATTCAAATATTGTTTCAATATAATAATTTCTTTAAAAAATTATAAAAAATGCAAATACAAGACTTGGTTCATGATTCAATTTAGTAGTTACCTGGGACAAAGTTGCGAGGAATGCCATAGTAGCTTATGAAACAGTTGTCAAGATATATTTGTGCCGAAAGTGAAGTTCCGCATTCTTCCTTTGCAACCTGCACTGCATCGCTCACGCAATTGCTACAGTCACAAATATCTGAATCCCCTTCACATTGCGCCATCAATTTCACTGATTTATAGTTCATTGCATAGTACCCATTACTGTTTAGGATCCCACTTTCCAGATTCACAAACGCCTCGTCCATCAACTCTTTAAACTTGATATAATCCACAACCGGTTCCCCACACTCATTGTGAATAATCAAATTTCTACTTTTAGATTCACCATTTGTTTCTGGTTCTGGAAGTTCCTCTGTCTCGTAGTGAATGTAGCAACCGTCAAGCTGAACCCGTGCAAATTTGGATTCACTGCACAAGGTGTTTGACATCTGAGGCAGCAAGTTTACGCAGCTGAAACAATCTTCTTTGTTGATATCATCTCTACATTGGAAAAGGCCGGAGATGGCGGTGTCGTCGCTAACGGCTTCCGTGGTTTTGAAGAACTTGTGTTGGGAGGATTCTGCGATGAGTTGTTGGAACAGAGAGTTGAGTGTTTGAGATAATAATTGGTCGTTGAAGGCTTGGCTTGCACAGGTTTTGTAGACTAATGTGCTATAATCGGAAACTGGTTTGGAAGAAAGGTAGGAATAGCAAGAAAGTGAAACTGATGAGTGAGGAGGATTGTGGAATGGGAAACATCCATTTTCGGTGCAACGCTTTAGCATTTGGTGGTTTTGAGACAGTGATTAGGAGCAACCACATTGGAAATATCGGTTGCGCTTATTAGATATATAGCTGATACTTACTTTTGGACATGGTGTTATGGTGGCTTGGGGGTTGGGATTTTGGTTTGTTTTTTTTTCATTCCTAATCCTATCTACCGAATAAACTGACAAACACTACAACTAGCAATACGTCAAAGAATGGGGAAAACGAAAACACCCCTGCCTCAGTTCATTTTAAACCTTGTGTTACAAGTTAATTATTCTATCTAAGGCGCAATATGCCTACGTACGACTGGTTAGAAACTTGAAGTTTGCTTCGTTTGAAGGAAGTGAAAGTTAACTTTTAATTATTACTTATAAATTATAATCCTTAACTTTATCTTTGCTAGCTGCTTGAGTCACGTCAAAACTAAATAACTAATGAATGAAGTTGACAGTTGGGGATGTAAAAAGAAAAATGGGTGAACTACATCCCATTTTGTTCTAATTGCATGTTCGCTCCAAAATAAGAAAAAATATTAGATGATTTTGGATCACTGCCACTATGATTAAGATTCTTCTCTATTTGACACACAATTAAATATTATTAATTATTTTGTGTCATATAGATATTAGTAAGATCATAAAAAAGTAATAATTCATGACTGTCCAATAATTTTTTCTAAAGTATGGTGAAATTAACTGAAAATATAGGAGATAAAAAAATACCAAAAAGATAGAAAGAGAATGTAAATTTCACAAGTTATTTAATAAAAGAGGAAGTGAGAAAATAATATGAAAATAAGATAAAAGAGAAATTGATGAAATGAAAAGAAAAAAAAAAGAGATAAAAAGAAGGAGCAGTGATACATAGACCACCCAATAGAAACACACACCCTTGTGACATTGATGTGATATTTTATATAATATTTTATCATTTAATAAAAAAGAAATTAAAATAAAATAAAATTTAGGATAATTAGATTACGAATTTGTTATAGGTTGTTTCTTCCTCCTTTTTTTTCTTTTCCTCTCCATCTTCCTCCATTTGTTTCAGGCTTTCACGTTTACAAGTTTCACTTTCCATATTGTGAATGATTGAAGAACTCCATCTGCAGGTTTGATTTCTCCTTCTTTTTTGTTTGTGTTTCTTCTCTCTTCTTCATTTTTCTTTCATTCTTCTTGTTGTTATTTAGTGTTATTGATTGCTATCATTCTTCTCAATTGATTTTTTTTTGTACCGTTTAATAATGATTTTGAGGGTAGTTGTAATAGCATATGATATACTACATTGTTTTCCCATTTGAACATTGGTACCCTAAACCCACATTGGGTATGCATCAAGCCTCACAAGTGAGGGGTTGGTGTCTTATATTGCTTTTATTATGAATATTCTCAAGAAAATAATGTTATGCTTGAACAAATGTTTCTCCCCTTCCCTTAACATTGTTGGAGATGAGGGGAAGAACACATACACATACTAGAGAGAAAATAAGAGGAGTGATAGAAAATATCATTGATCACACAATCATTTGTGTTCACTATGTTACACATAGGTATTTATACACAAGTCACTTATATAAAGTCACATAACATAATCTACTTAACTAATAGTGTTAACCACTTATCAGTAAAATTGTACTTAACTATATACCTAACAAAATTAACCACTAAACACGCACAAGTTAACACTTTGAATTACTCTGCAACATAGACAAGCTACCACACACTCAATTACTAAGATTATTCAAGCAATAGCATGAAATTATTCTTGGTTTGCAAGGAGACATCTGAGGCAATTCTAGAAATGGGGTTCCTTTTGTTGCTGGAAAGTAAGATTCTAACTGTTTCTAATTGATAGTTATTTGAAGATTTATTGCATTTATAAATTGTTATCCTTTCACTAGCTTCAAAAGCAACCCCTAACATGTTTTTTACTTATATAAATGTGTACCAATTAATGTTGTGGGTGCAACCTCAAGTGCGATTTAATGACTTTCATTGGTTTTGCTTACACATTTGGAACTCTTTGTTTGATTTTGTGACTTTCATATCTTTGTTTGCCTATGAATTGTTCTATGAATGTTTCCGATCCATATAAAATTTTTAAAGTCATTCTAAGATTTTGATTTAATTTTAGGTGTTAGGGATAAAATTAAGCTTATAGATCATGATAATTTATCCAAAGTAAGACTTATCTCACTCTCCTTCTATTTTTATTGTTTATTGGTTTTTTATTCTGTCTTTTTTCTTCTTGAAGGTTTTCGTTGTTGTTGTCTCTTCACCACCTATTATTGTCATTTTATAGGTTCGTGTAGTGTTGTTGAAGAAGAATATCTACTTTCTCGGGATAATGATATTGATATTAGCATTGAGAATCTTGAAAGTGAAGATGCTAAGCTTTATGCAACCAAAATGGCCCAATAGTTGTTGGAATTGGAAGAAGAGTAGGGAGATTGTGTCAACTGTGGCAGTTGGAATGTGTTTATTATTTTTTAGTTATGATGTTGTATTAACTAATTTAATCTTAAACTTGTTATCCATATTTGTTGACTTATAAACAACCATTAAGGAAGCATTACTCTTGGATGAATTTTCCTGTTTATTTATCTTTTTGTTTATTACGTAAGGTCTTAATATTTTTAGGAACATTTGTGATCACATTATACATTTGTGGTTAATTGAATGTTATTTTGAGGAAAATCGTGTGCATAGAATGGTAAAATTAGAGTACAATTAAAATAAACCTTTGTCATGTCATATGAGGGGAATAATTCTACTTATACCAAGGGAATCACAGAAGCTACATTTTCTAATTAGTTATACACAAAGTCAAGGTTACAATAATAACTTTAAGTGGTTATATTCGATTCGATTTCATTTTGCATCCTAACTTTCATTAGAAACTACAAATGATGATCCTAAATTATTTGATAAGTTTATAATGCACATGTTAACTCTTACTATTGTTTTAAATTTAGGCATATCATATGATTAAAATTTGTTTTCATGCTACGAATAATGTGGTTAAGTTTACAATAAACAAAAGTTATCATTTTATCATTGGTTGTTAACTCTAACCTTTCTAATATTATTACTCAAAGGCCATATGTGAACATGAATTTATTTGTCTTATGTATTAAGGATTGAACTTGTAAGAGCAAAGTGTATGTCATGCAATTTGGGAAAATAATTCTACATTTATCAAAGGAATCATGCAAACAACATTTACTAGTTAGTTATGTGCAAAGTTAAGGTTACTCTAGTGACTTAAGTAATTACATTCGATTGAATTTCATTTTACATCCAAATTTTCCTTAGAAACTAAAAAAAATGATGATCCTAAATGATTTAATAAGTGTATAATGCACATGTTAACTTTTACTATTCTTTTAAATTTAGACGCACCATATGATTTAAATTTATATTCATGCTATGAATAAGGTGGTTAAGTCTATAATAAGCAAAATATATCCTTTTATCAATTGTGGTTAACTCTTCTAATATTACTACTCAAAGGTCACATGTGACAAGAATTTGTTTGTCTTATACATCAAAGAATGAACTTGTATCAACAAAATGTGTTTCATATCATTTGAGGAAATAATTCTACATGAACTAAGGAAATCATGCAAATTATATTTATTGGTTAGTTATGTGCAAAGTTAAGGTTACATTAAAAACTTAAGTAGTTACATTTGATAGAATTTCATTTTACATCCAAACATTAATCAGAAAATACAAAAAATAATGATCCTAAATTATTTGATAAGTGTATAATGCAATTTTACCTCTTACTATTGTTTTAAATTTAGGCACATCATATGATTAAAATTTATATTCATGCTATGAATAAACAAAAGGTTATTCTTTTATCATTGGTAGTTAATTATAATCCTTCTAATATTAGTATTCAAAGTCACATGTGAACAAAAATTTGTTTGTCTTATGAATAAAAAACTACACTTATATGAGAAAACATGTATCATGACATCTGAAAATAATTTAACCTCTATCATATGAGAATTTCACAAGCTATATTTGTTGGTTAATTATATGCAAAGTTAATATTAATGTTACTTTAGTGACTTAAGTGATTATATATGACTGGATATCATTTACTTCCAAACTTTCATTAGAAAAACTACTAAAATTGATGATCCTGCATTATTTCATAAGTGTATATTTACACACGTTAACTCTTATTTTTGTTTTAAATTTGGACATATCATATGATGAAAATTTGTATTGATTCTATGAATAAGGTGGTTAAGTCTATCATAAATAGTGATTAACATATTATCATTTGTGGTTAACATTAACTTTTTTAATATTATTAATCAAAATTACATGTGAACATGATTTTTTTTACTGCATGCCTGAAAGTTGAATTTGTATGGAAGAAGCTTGTGTTATGTCATGTGAGAGAATAACTCTACCAATACCAAGGAAATTACTTAATCTACATTTACTAGTTAATTTATAACTTAATGTATAATATAATGCACATGATAACACTTACTTTTGTTTAAAATTTAGGCGAATTATATTATAGAAATTTGTATTTATGTTATGAGTAAGGTGGTTATGCTATCATAAAGTATTGTTAACTTTATTCATTAGTGGTTAAAAATGTTATTGAGCATCATATATAGTTAACTACATATGTAAACATGGTCAACTTTGTAAATATATTTGACTAAATCAATTGGCACATGCAGTGTTTACTGGATTTACCGCTTCTTGGTGGCGACTTCCACGACAATCTTGATAGAGACACGAAGAACCGATGTTGTTCTTCTTTTGAAGTTTTTGGTTCTTCTTTCTTTCCGAATCACAACCTCTTCACTCTTCAGATTATTTGTCTGCTACTAAAAGTGAATGAAGAAGGAGGTTGTGTGTTGTGTTGTGCATTACAATTAGTTTCACATGTATACACCAACGGAAGATGTCGGAAAAATGAGAGAAACATGAAAAACACGGAGAAAGAGAACTTAGATTTTTCTTTTTATCATTTGTCCATTTTCCCTCTTTTCATTTTTTTTACTTTCATTTACTTTTTTTCTTCTATTATTACTTTTCTTTTTTTAAAAATTATTGAATAATAAGCTAATATTTTTGATTCCACGTCAGGAATGTGAAATGGTGGTTGAACACAGCTAGGATGTTTGTTAAACATTTCTCAAAAAGAAGATACCATAATATTATCAATTTCCATCGCACGACATGCAAAATTATTTCTATAATAAGTTAATCGCAGGCCGTATTTCCATAACCAATTATCTGTCTCAACTGCCACCTCTCTCTCCTTACTTGTCATGCCAGAATCTGGCGCAAATATAAAACCTCCCATTCCTTTTCAATATAACGAATCAAAGGCATATCCCTGCTGCAGAGAGCGACGACGTTAAGCGTGGTGGGCGACGTAGATCCCCCACCATCGCATCGCCACCACAATATCGTTACCATTTAACATTCCCATCCATAAATTCAAACTAAAATGTCTATGCTAGCTTCCCCCTTCCAACTCCTGGAAGTGAATATCATATCCGCGCAAGACCTCGCACCCGTCTCCAAATCCATCAAAGCCTACGCGGTGGCATGGCTTAACCCAGAGCGCAAGCTAACCACCCAAATTGACCCCGACGGCCAAAACAACCCTACCTGGAACGAGAAATTCGTCTTCCGCGTCGACGACGACTTTCTCACCTCCGATGAATCCCTCATCATGATCGAAATCTACTCCTCCGCCTGGCTCCGCGACGTCCTCATCGGCACCGTCACTGTCCTCGCCTCCAACCTCCTCCCCCGCTCCATCAATACCCGCAAATCAAAGATCCGCTTCGTCGCCTTGCAGGTTCGTCGCCCCTCCGGTCGCCCCCAAGGGATCCTCAACATCGGAGTCAACCTCGTTGACTCCACCATGAGAAGCATGCCCATGTATTCCGAACTCAGCGCCTCCGCTGTTGGCTATTGGGACGTAATGGACCCCAAGAAACCGAAACTGCCACAAAATGAAACTAATAATAATGATTCCAATTGCAAGCTCTTGACGCTGCAACGCTCTCAGAGCGAGAAGAACGACTCAACCATCAATGATTATGCGTATAACTGTTCGAAAGAAAACGGTTACTACGAAGGCGGGGATGATTGCCAGGGTTCGGAGGTTGGGATGCCGATGGCGAAAAAAGGAGTGATTATGAACATGAACGGGTCGCTCTGCTCGGACGTGGGGCCCTCGCCGTCGGTGGTGGCGGCGGCGATAGCGAAGGGGTTGTATCCGCTGCCGATGACGACGGAGCCGCGGAAGCCGGGGAACTTGGTTTTTCAGGATTGGCCGGAGGAGCGTGGTGGGGTGGCGGCGGTGTACGATCACCTTGGGAAGAATAATGAGAATAAGAAGGTGAGGCATGTGAATAGTATTCCCAAGGGGAAAGGTCAGAAGCATAGAAAGGGTAGTAGTGATGGTGGGTTGTTTTCGTGTTTTGGTACTGCCATGGGGTGTGAGTTTTCTATTACTTGCGGAGGGGGTCACGGGAGCCGGAAGAAGAGGTACGAGGGTGGTAGCAAGGCTCCTCCCACTGCAGCGTCTGAACTCACCTATGATGAATCCTATATTTGAGATGCATTCATGGGCTGTGCCTTGTCCGTCTTCAAATGAACGTCATTAACTCATGATAGTTTGGATTTAGAATTGTAGAATTGGAGTACTGTTCCATTATGCTAGTCTGTCTCCTCCGCTTCATCATTTTTTAAGTTCTTTCTTTTCCGGCTGGTTTTTATCTGGTGAAGAGGAGATTATGTATATTCACATCATTAATGGAAACTTACACCATATGTGGGATTGTATGCTTTATATATATATGGGATAGGTTAGAAAACATGGTTTTTGGACACCCACAATTTGACATCTAGCTAGGAGAAGAAAACAGATAAAAGGAAAAAATATATATAACTATGATAAATAATAGAATAAATTATATTGTCAATTCTTGTGATTTATTGAGACTGTACACACAATTCTCAAGCTTTTTAATATTTATAACACAATCTCTTTATAAGGATACATGGTATAATATTTTTCAAATAATTAAAAGAGTTCGTGTAACTTATAAAAGGTTTCAGCATAATGTTTTTTATATTTAAACAGAGATGTATTAATGTCAGGGTGGAAAAAGAAAGATACAGGGAGAAAATTTGATGAAACTTCAAAAAAACTAATATCAGTGCAATTTAGTTAGGTATATATAATTCCACTCAAGCTTGCTGCACTTTGAAATGCCATGCAATATGTTGAGAGGTGTAGCTTACCTATCAAATCCTGACTTCCAACAAAGATTAATTTAATTTTATGGTGGGTTAAGTGTGGCTGCCAATAGTTGGATTAATTTGATCCATCTCTTTATATACTATCTGAAATGTAGGTGTGTGAATTCAAGAATAACCATGGTAATTGGGTTCGTGAAGTCAAACCTAATTTATGTCCAGAAATTGCATAAAGTGTGGAAAAAGTCTTAGAGACAAACAAATGAAGAGAAAGTCAATTGGTATTTGTCATTCTACAAATAAGAAACTGCGTGATTCTTTTACTGATCTTCTTGGGTTGTTATTTCTCTCTGTCACACACAAAGGCATGCATACACGCCGGGCATAATAAGATCTTTGAAATCTACTTCAGTTGTTGATAATAATAAATGTTAGTTAATATATGTTCATGAGATGAGACCATATGTGTGTGTTCTCGAGCATACATATAAGCATAAAGAATTTTTCTTAATACTTCAAGTGTGGTTTCTTAAGATGATCCGCCCCCCTTACCTCCCAATCTGACTCGGTAAGCTAAGGCTTTTGCTGTTTATATTTTTTTTTTCCTTTAAAAACTGAAAATCACTTGTTTCTAACAATGCCAAATAGCTCAAATTGCAAAACCAAACAGAATGTGGCATTAGTATCCTTCTCTTCTCCAGGGCCGGCCACCGGTGAGTAAGTGAGGCTTAAAACAAAATTAAAGAGAAATATTTTACTTTAAATGTATTAGAAATATCACAAGTCTTTTTTTCTCAACATCGTGGATTTCTTGCTGGCATATGAGGTCTTTTTGTTTTATAAAAACTAATAATAAATATCTTTTTTGTTGGTGGACCTAAAACTTCTTTAGTATCACTAATGCTTGGGTTGCGATATTATCCATAGTCCATTGCTTCATATCTTCCCGAAGAAAGTTCCCACTTCCCAGTAACAGATTGTTTTTCATTCCCTTACTTTTTCCTGTTTTAGTTGTCTCCAGAATTATTTTCTGGAATGCATTTAAATGTATTTCGGACTGTTTTTCCAGTTCCGTGTGTTCTAGAAACTATGATTATGTGAACTTCCTGTAACCGATGCTAGCGAGGCTGCCACTGGGGAGAAGAACCCCTTCTGTTAAGTTGTTGCTGAGAATTGTGTCAATTTTTCGAATGGCTGTAATTGTCTTTGATGTTGGGTGGATGAATGGACATTGTAGAAGGAATAAAGCATAAAATCTTCAGAGACAACATTCCCAGTTAGGAACTCTGTTTTCTGGTTTAACAAAGACTCTGGTAATGGGTTGTCAGATACTCAGATTGTTGAAACGAGAGGTCCATTGTAGAGTTTCCAAGATTCTGTTTCGCCAATACTAGTGGTGCGGTTCCTCAGTTTTTTTCCTAAGAAAGATTCAAGTAAGGAGCACAAGCTTTCACCATCAAAGTCATTTGGCATAGAACCTTATTTTCTCTTGCTTACAAAGAATATACAAAAATTATGTATAAATATAACTCTTCTAAACAAAGGCCCTGAACCAAATAAGAATCAATAAAATTTAGATTATGAAAAATATAAATTTTGATTTAATTTTTGAATATGCAAATAGTACGATAATTAATGTACAATTTAATAATAACAAATTAGTTTATAAAATTCACCATTTATTGTGAAATTTTTAAACATTAAATCTTAATCACAAAATGATATCATATATATTTAACAAAAGAATTTATCATATTTTTATATATTTAGGAATTAAACTAAAATTTCCTTCTTTCAAATTTTGAGATCAAAATAGTCATTTACTTGATAAAATAAACACATAAAGATTAAAATATTAAATAAAAATAATAAAAATTGGTGAAATCTGGTGGATTTGATGGAATTTAATAAAAAATAATATAAAAATAATCAAATTTGAAGAAATTTTTAGACTTGATGGAATTTAATATTTTGACATTTAATTCTAATGGGGCGGCGGCAGGCGACTCTAGAGTATGAATTGCCAAAGGCTCAAATTCAATAAACATTTACTCTTTTAATTGGAGATATGAATATTGTTGTTTATGTACTATAAAATTCATTCACCTATTTTTTAAAGAAGAATAATAAACACCTTAACAATATTAATTATTAATACTATATTGACACTTTTTATTTCTCTTTCATTTCTCTCTTCTTCTTCTTGATAATATATTGGTTGAGTTTATTTAAGTTTAAAATAAGTGATTTTACAAAAACCAGAATGCTTATTTATGTTTGATTATAATTTATAAAATATTTTTTAATTAAAAGTGATTATTAACTTGTTTGAATATGAAAAGTAGAGAAATGTTTTTTATTCCAAAATTATATAAAAGATCTTATAAGCACTTATGAAATAAACATGTTTGTTTAGTATAAAATACTTTTACATGCGTCATAT
>PYAF01004398.1:1056960-1073383 GCA_007407185.1 Glycine tomentella | reverse complement strand
TTGATTACGTTTCGTTAGTATATTCAAATTATGTTTAATACTTTAAAATTGTTTTATATAAATATTCTACTAACTCTAAGACAAACAAACCTATAATTGAGTACTAAACTAATTTATTTTGATTGATTTTTCTCTTCAACTTTAATCTATTGTCCCTATTTTTTATAAAAAAAATCATATATTCCTCACTATGAAATAAATAAAAACCTAGAAATTTGAATATATATATATATATATATATATATATATATATATATACACTTTAATTTTTTGGTACAGGAATATATATACACTAAAATAACCTTACAGCGTGAGTAAGTAGAGTGAATTTAGAAAGATTTAATATATGCTTGTGGACTATGCGTAGATGTAAATTTGAAGAAAGAGAGAAATGTGTCTTAATCAACAACAACAAAGGTAATAATTGAATAATGAAGATGAAGGCGTGTTTTAGAACACCCACGAGGTGGCGAATGAACATTGTTTACGCAAAGTCACTTCAGGTTATTTACTTATTTATAGTATTTTATGGCATCCATCTTATATTATATTTTTTAATTATGAATTAATAAATGTGATAAGTTTGGAGAATCACCGAACTCTGATCTTCCAAATTACTAAAGGCAACATCAAAAAACTCGAAACTAATTAAAGTTAAAGCAGAGAAGAGCAGAGCATCATCTCTCTCTCTCTCTGCAGAACAAGAAGAGAAGAGACGAGACCAGAGGGAGGAGAAAGTTGAAGACTTTTCTCCTTTATTACTATTGCTGGAACAATCTCCTTCTCTCTCTCTCTTCTTTGAAGGCAAGAAGAAGAAAAGAAAAGCGCTCTCTCTTCTTCATCTTGTTGCTTTGTGAGAACAAAAGAGAAGAGAAGAGAGATGTTTGGGTGCAATAGTTTATGCTGGGATTCTTCTGTCCCTGAATTCACTGACCCTGATCCACTTCCCTTCTCTTTGCCTTCACCCCTTCCTCAATGGCCACAAGGTATCTTCTTAGCATTGACTTTTTAAACAACCTTCTGGATTTGATTGATGGGCTTTTCTTTTTCTTCTCTCTCTCTCTCTCTCTCTCTCTCCCTCTCTTCTTAATAGAATTGCAACGATTAGGAACTGTTTTTTCATTCAATCAAACGAGAAACCAAACTACTTTATATATTATATCATCTTTGAGAAAAACTGTTTTTGGTCTATCAATTTCAAGCTACAGAGGTAATTGGATCAGAATTGAGATGGGTTGCTACTTGCTATTTATACGTCATTTTCTTTTATCAATCTCGCGGTATATTTTGAAAACAATTATTTGTTTGAGAAGATGCCTTGTTTATTTATTTATTTATATATTATAATTTTGTTTGGATGTGAAGTAGTGGCATTAATTCCATGGTTCTCTCCATTACCATCTTCCATCACATATTGCTTCACTTCAATAGACCGTTAAAAGAAAATGTTTTTATAGGAGGAAAAGGGTTTATGATGTTAACTTTTTTGTAACTCTCCAACTGGAATTTCTTATCTTGACTTAACACTATAAATGTTTTGTCAAATGTTGTGCAGCTTATTGATGGATGTTTGTTTGCCTTTGAGAATTGAACAATATTAATTCATTACTGCAGCACTTTGTGTAGAACTTCCAGTCATCCACATTTTCCACTCATAAAATGCTAGGCTTAGTTTGTGCTTTTGCTTGATACTAGAGCAATTGTGCATCAAGTAAGCACCTCTATTGTAATATACATCAAAATTGAATCCTTTCTACCGATAATCATTTAATTCTGTTTGGTTCAAACTATATGATCTTCTGTGGCTATGCTGTCAAATATTTGTGGCTTAATTATCTGATTTATCTAAGCCTATGAGTGATCTGGCCAGGTGGTAGTTTTGCAAATGGAAGAATATGCCTTGGAGAAATAGAAGTTATAAAAGTAAACAATTTTGAGAAGGTTTGGAGATGCACAAGTTTGAATGGGAAATCGCTTGGTTTCACATTTTATAGACCTTTGGAAATTCCTGAAGGCTTTTTCTGCCTTGGTTACTACTGCCAGTCCAATCACCAGCCATTGAGAGGATATGTTCTTGTGGCCCATGAAACTAGTTCTGATGCCTCCGCGTTAGAATCTCCTGCTCTGGAAAAGCCACTTAACTACGCGTTAATATGGAGCCTGGATTCTCATGATGAGTGTGTTTACTTTTGGTTGCCAAACCCTCCAACAGGTTATAAAGCCATGGGCATAGTAGTTACTAGCGGTCCTAAGGAACCTGAAGTTGAAGAAGTTAGATGCGTGCGAGATGATCTCACAGAAACTTGTGAGACTTCTGATTTGTTACTGACTGTAAAGTCAAAATATGCAGAAGATTCATTTCAGGTTTGGAACACACAACCCTGTGATAGAGGTATGTTAGCTAGAGGTGTAGATGTTGGGACATTCTTCTGTGGCAGTACCTATTTTGATTCTGAGCAAGTGGTGGTTATTGCATGCTTGAAGAATCTTGATTCTTCCTTGCACGCGATGCCAAATCAGAACCAGATTCATGCACTTATTCAGCATTATGGTCCCACTGTATACTTCCATCCTGATGAGAAGTACTTGCCATCATCAGTGCAATGGTTTTTTAAGAATGGAGCAGTTTTGCATGCAGCAGGCAATAAGAAAGTTATAGCTATAGATTATCAGGGCTCAAATTTACCTAGTGGAGGAACAAATGATGGTGCATTTTGGATTGATTTGCCTACTGGTGGAGATGCTAGAAACAATCTAAAGAAGGGAAACATAGAGAGTGCTACACTCTATGTTCATGTGAAACCAGCATTGGGAGGAGCCTTTACTGATATTGTGATGTGGGTTTTTTGCCCCTTCAATGGACCTGCCACCCTTAAAGTGGCATTGATGAACATTGAGATGAGCAAGATAGGAGAACACATAGGTGATTGGGAGCACTTTACCCTTCGTATAAGCAACTTCACCGGAGAGCTATGGTCTGTTTACTTCTCTCAGCATAGTGGAGGTGGATGGATAAATGCATTTGATCTGGAGTTTATTAAGGGGAATAAGCCAATTGTTTATTCATCAAAAGATGGCCATGCTAGCTTCCCTCATCCCGGGATGTACCTTCAGGGATCATCCAAACTAGGAATAGGAGTACGCAATGATGCAGCTCGAAGCAAATTTATTGTGGATTCTAGCATCAAATATCAGATTGTTGCGGCCGAGTATCTTGGTGAAGGAGTCATTACAGAACCATGTTGGTTGCAGTATATGAGAGAGTGGGGTCCTACCATTGTATATGATTCACGGTCTGAGATAGAGAAGATAATAAATCTGCTTCCACTATTTGTTAGATTTTCCGTGGAGAACTTATTTGAACTATTTCCAACGGAGCTTTATGGTGAGGAGGGGCCAACTGGTCCAAAGGAGAAGGATAATTGGCTAGGAGATGAATATTGCTAGTTCTGCTTCCTCGCTCGTTTTAGCGGGAAAGGAATGCAAACTGATTAAGGTAATATCTTTATGTCCTGGTATTAGTATGTGTTATGTATGTCATTGTGGGAGAGGGGAAATGGAGCAAGACATCATCATCATCATCAATCAATTGTAAAGGGGGTGTACCTTACATAGTAGCAACTTATGTCATTCTTGGTGACCTGAAGAACTATAGTTCTCTGATTTTTTAGTTGCTTTAAACAATATACATAGCTACACAAAAATTGTGAGTAGAATGATAGAAATGTACATTCTAATACTCCTTTTGTTATTAGCTGAGAATTATTTAGACTCACAAATGATGTGGGGGCTCACCTCCTATTTGATGAGTTTCTATTATTATTTTGCGATTCTTAATAAATTTTAATCAATCAAAAAGAATATATTGGAATGAATGTGTTACTAGCTTAAACTATAAACATGTACAAGCTAGTGTTCTCGGTTGTATACACATTTCTGAACTCTTTGTATGATAATCTCGTTGCCAGTGTTTTGTGGGAAATAGAATTTTTTTTGCTAATATTCCGAGTATTGCTATATCTTTTATTCAATAGTTCACTTGCGTTCGTTTCATTGGAATTGGGAAGTTTTTGTCTGATCTGCTGTACCTTGAAAAGTTTACCTGTCATATCATACAATAAAGTAAGTTTATTATTGAAAGAAATTGTTATTTTCGCAGAGGTGTTATAATCTTTTTTTTTTTTTTTTTTTTTTTGTAGGCTTTGTCGCCAAACCCAAATTATTATGCGGCAGGCTATTGAACGTTAATTTAATTTTTTTTTATAATAATTATGCCAATGGGAAATGTGAGAGAAAAGTGAGGACATGACTTGTTAGGAAAAATACTTGCATATACCTGATATACCTTCATGTAAGACTATAATTTTTAAAGTCATAATAAAAGTAAATTACAAAGTTATGTATTTTTTTATAATAGTGAGTATTTTATTTTATTTGAAAAATGTAAGAAATATTTATCATTTTTTTCTCATAATAATAAAGTGCACATTTACTCTTGATATTACCTTAAAAATTAAGAATGAGTGAACCAACAAAAATTAATCTAATTAGTAAGAATCAAATTTATATTTTAAAAAAATGTGGGTTTGAATCTCACCACTGATGTAAAAATCTTGTTAGTAAGCAATATGCAAGTGTTCAATGAACAGATATCCTTTGGTTCTAGTGAGTTTCCAAGAGTTTAGAAAGAGTAATTATGCAAGCAGTGCGGCTCTTTCCATGATTTGATTAAAGTATTCTTTCAATTAAATTCAAGTAAAGCCTCAATGTTGCCTAGAAGCAATTTTTCTATTGACACTGCATTATTGCAGATTATTACCGGGAAGTAACCACAGACCAGTATATATATATATATATATATATATATATATATATATATATATATATATATATATATATCCTCCTGCTGAGAAATTTCTGGTGACCTGTGACCAACGCCACGCCTGATTCCACGAAGCTTGATACAATATTTTACATGCCTAGCTAAAGAAAAGCATTAACTGCTTACAGCAACAAAAGGAACATTTCTATTTCCTTTTTATGGGAGGAACATTTCTGTTTCATCCATAAAAGATTTTAACATGGGGTATAACCATTTACGACAAAAAAATTAGATTTAATTATATATAAACAGATCAAATTGTGTCATCCTTCATGTTGCCACATTCCTATCTCTTCTTCAAGTCTTCCCACCTAATCTCCTGGGCGCATTCCCCGCAGACAGTACTGCATCCAAATTTTGTTCCTTGACTTCGAAGTGTCAACATATGCGCAAGGTTGGTGCATTTCCGTATAGTGAAACGCCTGCTTAGTTTAGTTGGCAAGATGCTGCAGCTTTCTGATACATTTTGGGGCATTGCAATTGGCATTTCTTGCTTCTGTTCGGGCATAATAGACTCACCAAGTGGTACTCTCTGCACTTCTTCCCATTCCAACGATTTCTGGTAAACCTCCCAAGCCATATCTTGCTCCTCTTTCGATAGCTTTTCCTCTTCATTTTCTTGTAACAGGGATTCGTGTTCATGATAATTGGCAATCCACCTGTTACAAAAAATTAGATTAGCTTATGTGTCAGATACATCCTACTTATTCTTAAAAAAATTGGGAGTAATTAAATATAAGCATCAATATTTTTTACAGATCTAACTCTAGCAGAAAATCGTTAGTCTATGTAATTATTACTTAACTAAAATCTTTAGTGATACTATTGCTACTAGCATAGCAGAATCCAGCCACTAAAATATCTGGTTCAACAAGTGTCCTAATCGTGCTAAACTCAAGATCCAGACTGCACACGTGACCTGGATGCATATGCAGAGAAATGCCCAAAAACATGATTCACATTATTTAGGAATAAATGAATGAATGAGTGAATAACTGAAACAAACATAATTTTTGGTTGGGTCAGGTGTAAAACTGTCAGAAGCAATAACAAATACAAATCATTTAGATGCTTATTGCTTCCATCTCCAACTTTCTGACACACCTAGTCCCAATTGTTGAAACTAAAAGGGTAATTAAAAAAAATTAACATCCTATTTTTGGATTTGTCTGTTTAACCAAAAAAAGTCAAAAAACACTTTAACGAGACTTAACAAAAACCTTTGTAATGAATATTCCTTCGCAATTTAAAATAATAAGTACAGGCATAAATGTTCATCTCAACAACTTATATAACCTAATAACTAAACTAACTATACATCATTTTCACCACAGAATGTTGCAGAATAATCGGACTGGGAAATAAAACTGCATCAGATCTGCAGAAATATAAATTACAATCAGAGGAATAGGAGGATTCAGCGACAGAACTGACTCAATAATACCTCTAAATGAAACTTCTACATTATCTGTTAGTTGACAGTGAAATCATGAGTCAACTAATAGATGTGTAGCATGACAATAAAAAAATTATTTTCAACACATTCTAATTTACCTTGAAAATTGCACAAAAAAGGAAAATTAGAAGTTACTTGGTTCAATGCTTTTTTGTCTAGGATCACAAGTATCTTCTACCAGAAACAATCTTGTTCATACTAGGAACATCCCCAACATTGTGGAGCTAACTCTCCTATCAGAGATTTTATCTATATGCAACCAGAATCAAACATATACAACCAGAATCAACCACTCACTTATTCCAAGAAACTTATTCCTCTTATAAACACTCAAATTTAAAATCAATGCCTATTATTAATTTCTTTAAAAATATTTTCAAAATATACCAATTTATTTTTAGAGTAGCTTTTGATAAATTGTCTAAATAATTTCACAAGAAATCAATATATTTTCTAGGAACACAAAACATTACAAATAAGCTCGTAGCACAATTAACACTAGCCTGAGACTTTTTAAAAAGGTGTGATGATATTGAGATTCAATCCTTCATATGGCCAACTATTCCTATTCTATACTTAGTTGCTAGCACCTCTTACATACAAACTTAGAATATAAATTGCTAACCATGAAACAAGTGAAGAGATATTGAAATATAAAAGAAACTATCAAAATCTTGGGCACTTTTTAGTCAAAGGAGAAAAGAAAAAATGCAACTCCTAAAAATAAAACAAAAGCATCTCAGACATGAAACTTTGGGATAATAGAGTCCTAAATGGAAAACATACTTTTGGTAAAAAAAGTTGGCTAAAATACATTTTTTGTCCCTATAGATATCGAAAAAGTTTGGAATCCATCTTTACAAAATTATCAGTATGTTTTTCGTCCTCGTAAAATTGAAATATTTTGTTTTTTGGCCCAGAGCTAGGCTTGGACGAATCCAATACTATGTGGCATTTTTTAAAACTTAACTTTTAGGCTTAAATATGTTTTTCATCCCTATAAATATCAAAATGTTCGGAATCCGTCCTTGCAAAATTTGGAGTCTTTTTCGTCCTTGAAAATTGAAATCTGTTACTTTTTAGCCCAGACGTAGGTTTGGGTATCCGATCCTACATGTCACTCATCCATTGGTTCCATTGATGACTATGGGAGTGGGTGATTTTTTGGGGTTTAAACTACCACAAAATGCAAAAAAAAAACCCAAAAATTTGTAAATCCCTTTTTCCTAACCTTCTTCCCAAACTTTCTTCATCTTCTTCAAATTTAAAAAAACAATTTTTTTTCTTTTTCTTTCTTAAATGTTCTGTTCAGCTATGATGGCCAGCACCACCTTATTGACCCTGTCATCTTCTTCTTTGAATTCCCTTTTTTTTTCTGAAAACCTAACACCTTCACTCTCAAACTCAACGTTATGAATACCAATTCCAATGTTCTATCAAAATCAAACATTGTTGATAAACTCAACAACCTGGCTTCCGAATTCATCTCTCTCTCGGATAAGCATGGTGGAGGAGGGAGAAGATGAAGAAAGTTAGGGAAGGAGGTTAGGGAAGTGGTATTTACAAATTTGTGGGCCGCATTTTGTGGCAGTTTTCAACCCCAGAAATTACTCACTCCCATAACCATCAATGGAACCAACGAAAGAGTGACATTGTGACACATAGGTTCGGATTTACCCAAACCTACATCCGGGCCAAAAAAGTAACAAATTTCAATTTTTCGAGGATGAAAAAAAAGACTCAATTTTACAGGGACAGATTCCAAACATTTCGATTTTTATAGAGACGAAAAACATATTTTAGACTATAATTTAAGTTTTTAAAATGTCACGTAGGGTTGAATTCGTCCAATCCTAGCTCCAGACCAGAAAACAACACATTTTGATTTTACAAGGACGAAAAACATACCAAAGATTTTGCAGGAACGGATTTGAACTTTTTGATATTTGTAGGGACGAAAAACATTTTAACCAAAAAAGTTTTTTTCGGGAGAAGAGGTTGCTCAATTTCATGGTAAAGGTACGCCGCAAAACATGACCTACTAAAGAAAGACCACCAGTAGAAGTGTAGAACCAAACCCAAAACCTTTTTGATCCTATAATTGACTAAACCTTATTGGCCACAAAAATTGGTTTCCTCTATATCATTTGAGTTCCTAGGGAAAATAATTTGATAAAATTTTTGCTATAAATTTGCATATGCACCTGCCTTGCAGTAGTTTGTCAATTATATCTGTCATGGACCAATTATGCCAAAATGATTAAGCTCTTGGGGGAAGTCTCAAATGCCTCCTCATTCAACAACCTATATTGGGCTTAAAGCATGGGTAACACACACGTTCTTTGTATCTTGGGCTAAAACTCAACTTTTATCGAGAAAAATTGAGCAGCAATGATCAAGTCTTGACTACTTGGTCATATATGCTCTAATAGCACATCGTGAACCAACTATCCCAAAAGCTTAAGTTGTTGGATGTAGGCTTATGATTTGATTTTATATCTAACAATATTTAAAGTAGGACATTGTCTTCCATTTTCTTTGTCAATGAAAAAGTATGATGTTGACAAAATAAAAATGCTCTTGTTCACTTCAATACATGTAGGTTCACCTCTAAACAAGATCCAGGGTAAAAAATGTGAAAGAAAAAGATACCAAAAAGTCAAACTGATAGAGATACTAAAATCATGAGAAGAGTCTCAAATTAAATAATAACTAGTGTAACTAATACAAAGAGAGCAGTTGAGTAACTTGAACTCTTGCAATACTCTAATAGTCTGGAAGTCAAGAGAACCTACCGTGGATGATGCTTGCTAAGTAAGCTTTCCATTAACTTATCCGAATAACTACTTCCATTTGAATGTGGTGCTGTGTGTTTCAGTGAATGCCCAACCAAAATTGAGTTGTCTTGATGCTCATTTTCTTGACTTAGGTCAACCAAAGTCTCAGGGTTGTCATCATCACCAAACTCAAACAGATGCAGCATTTCTTCTTTAGAAATGGTCCTATGCACCTGCTGTCTATCAACCACCCTAGCAGCAAGCCCCTCCTTTGTTACCTATTGAAATCATTTCCAGGAGTTAGAAAAAAATTGACAAATTAACAATAGAAGCACACCATGTTGTATTACCTGGCGCTTATATATCTTCTCCTCCATAGTTCCATGAGCCAGCAATCGATAAGCAAACACAGGCTTTTTCTGCCCATATCTACAAACATGAAAATTATTTTGATTTCAACCACATTGTTTGTCAACTGATACAAATTAAATAATTTGTAAATGATCAAATATAAAACATGTATCCTTTTAATTTTTAAGGGTCTATCCAGAGTGAAACCAGCCAAACTAGTAAAAATCAAGTGAAGATTTGATTTGCAAATACAGTGATATCAATTGTGTACAATACTTTATCAACAAAGTACCTAATTTCCCACACAATGAGCAAATGCTTTTGCAAGAATAAGAAAATATTGATGACCATAATTAAGAGTGTAAGTCTCAACTTTCACATCTTATTGTTAGATACATAAAAAATACATCATGTGTCTTCACCACACAGCTTCAGTTTTTGGAAGAGTTGATTCTTGACATAATTTTGGAGCCTCTATATGAACCTAAATAATAAATTAGAGGACTAAAAAACTAATTTAACCTAAAAAATACAAACTAAAGAAAACAAAAAACATTAACTAAGCAAATATACCCAGTCCCATGACATATCTTTAAGGGAAACCCCTCTAAAAAGACAATGAGCTAAGATACTGCTCACTGGAAGAATTCTCCGTAAAAAAGGAGACAGTCACATCAAATTCTAAACTTTTCCATTATCCCCATTTCCCAAAATTTATTCCTACTCTGATTGCTCAATTGATGGTACCAAAGTACACTTTATATTTTATAACTAATTTTTTAATCAGAAGAAAACTCATCTTGATTAAGGGAAAAATTAACAGGATCTTACCTCCATGATCGATAGATGGCCTGGAGATCATATGTTGGATTCCAAGAACCATCAACTATAACAACGCGATTAGCTGCATGAAGATTAATACCCAAAGAGCCTGCTCTAGTTGAAATCAGAGTGCACTTTACCCTCTTATTCAAAGGCTCATTAAATCTCTCAACAAGCTTCTGCCTCTCAGAACTCTCTGTCCTTCCATCCAACCTAGAGGTTAAATCATATCAGAAAATTCAGAAAATAATGAATGAAATAAAATTAAAAAAAAAAACTACTTAAAATAGAACCCATCTAAATTACAAAGTATTGAGATAATGGAAGTTCCTAGATAGAACAACACATGTGCATTCTGAGATGAAACCAATACAGGAGAGAAGAAACATGAAACAATAAAAAGCATACAGATTATACAAGTCCTGAATAACACAATCAAAATTCATAAAAGGGAAAGTAAGAAATAACCAGAAGAAACAAAAACTTTAACATGCAGAGACAATTGATCCAAAATCCCAAAGTATGCTTAATTAAGAACTCCAGTGAAAATTATACATTAAATCCCATGACTAGCTCTTGTCTCCTTTTGTGGGATAAGAATAAGGTTTAAATACATTTCTGGTCTAGTAGACTTTACGTTGATTTTGGTTTTGGTCCCCATACTTTAAAAGTTTGGTTTAAATTGTAAAAAAATTGGTTTTAGTCCCCCTATCAACAATATGACAAAACACTCGCTAATGTCTAGTATAATACAGGGAGCAAAACCTATGTTGAGTAAAAGGAACGGGGACCAAAACCTGAACTTGTGAAATTAGTAATTACAAGGTCCAAAAACAATTTTTAAAGATAGGGAAATCGAGGTAAAAAAGGACTACAAGTATTTAAACCAAAAGATGGTTGGCAAGTCTCGTTTCAAATTTTTTGTTTGTTTATAAATTGTCAGCAATAAAATTGTATGCCTTTCCAAACATATTACTAGTGTAAACAACTTACTCAGTCACGGTATATTGAGTAAAAATCATATTTGTGGTTTTATAAGAATTTTTTCACAACATTGTCTCTCTGAAAGATATCCTCTAATACTACTTGCTTGAAAGAGATAAGAAACATAACAGAAAATTTGCAAAGTATCAAGAATAATTTGAGCAAGCCAACAAAAAGATCAATACAGAAGGGTGTTAAGAAATTAAACATTAATCCAAAATAATTTAGAAAATCTAAGCAGCAATTAACACACAAAAAAAAATCATCCCCAGACTGTTAAATAATAATGCCTTCAGATGAGTGTTTCAAGAAAGTAAATGTGCATTTAGAATCACAAAATGAGTTAAAAAAACATAATAAAAAACAAATCAGAAGATTAAAAAGAGTAGCATCAAGTTGAACAGGTTTTAAAAAATCAGGACTCACCTATACCAATCCTTTCCTTTCTTCCAAAACTTCTCTTGTTTGCCACGTCGAGGTATCCTTGAGAGATAAAGTTCAATGAGGTCTAGGGTTGGTATGCTCTGACTAAAAACTAACACCTTATCGCCCACATCAGAACTCATAGTTAGTATCTCCATCAGCAGAACCATTTTGCCACTGTGATCAATCTCTTTATAAATTTTTCCATGAAGAAGGTCATTCCACCAACCCTGGAACGTGAAAAATAAGAAGAATCACCACCGAAAGCATGCTTGTTAAAAGCACAATTCATACCAAGCGATTCAGTTTACAATTCATGCAATGTAACATCACTTATATCAGGACAGGACAACAAAAATAACTAACACTGAATCTCATTCATTAATGTATTTTGTTTCTTTTCATACCTTCAGGAAAAAGCCATTATCATCTTTCCTTTGCAGCAAGTCATTTGCATACCTCATCTTCTCTGCAAGGTAATGAGTTGTTAAAAAAATACCATAAAAAGTTAAATTCATGATATGAAGAACAAATGGCAAAACAATAAATAAAACTCAAAATAGTCAACAGATTATATATTACAAGAAAAAAAAAAGTTTTATTAAACAATAGTAAAATTTGGAAATCCATCAGAAAAGAAATTTGACCAGTTCTTATTGTTGTGCCTCCAAAACAGAGAGAACGTATTTGTTCCATCCTAAACTCGATGGCACTAAAGACAACTCAACTATGTTCACACATTTCAGAAGTCAGAACCAGTAGTTCCTCAATACAAGTCCCTGCTAAGTGTATTATCTCATCATAATACAGAAACAAATGCCGCTTTCATCACTTACAATAAAACTAAAAATAATAATTAGTTTAGCAAGTACAAATGGAAAAAATATCACCGAAATTAGACGGTTCAATCAAGTAATAACTATATTAATCAATAACAAAAACAAATATTAGAAGCAGAAAAGAACAGGTACCTATTTATCCTATTCATGAAAACTTACCTCCAGCAAGTACATTATAATCAGAATTCTCGTCACTGGAACTATCATCCACTAGAAAATTCTCAACAGCATCTTCGTGTTTTACATAATCCTTGACTTCTTTAGTCAACTGCAAGATCCCAGGGTGATTCCATATCTACTACAGACAAATTTATTCATCACCATCATAGTTAACAAAAGTATTTAAATATTTTTAGCTTATAGTGAATTTCAACAAACTAATAAATAATGATTGATATTTTTGACAAAACAGTAAAGCTAAACCTACTTTTAGAAGAACTAATTACAAGAAAGAAAGAAAAGGCAAAATTTGGGAAAATAGAAGCTATGAATTTACGTACATCAAAATCAGTTGTTTGTTTTGAAATAACACAGGACCTATTCATACCTAGGAGGAGATATATGCAAACTAACCTACGCAAGAATTTATATTTATTGAATTTTTAGATTTTTACCCAAATCAATAACTCTTACTGATCCCTCCCCGCCCTGCCCCCTCCTCCAACAGCCAACAAAAAAACTAATGAAAAACACCTTGGCTTCCTTAACTCCTTCAACAGGTTATTATAATTATAATATATACTGATACTAATATTGCTCAGACACTTAAATTGACTACTAACTATTAAGTTCCTCAAAGGCATACTTACCCGAGCTAATGCCTGGTACCCAGCAAAAAAACATCTCTTCCTTAACATTTCAGGATGCACCTGAGTAGTGAACCCATGCACATCAAGGAACCTCTTGTACAATTTTCTCTGCAAGGGAGATAGCTTGACACTTATCACGAAGACAGTTTTGGGTGGTAGATCCTTCTTCACCACATTCATGTCCATTCTTTGAACAAAGCCTTTTAACTGTTCATAGAGGATATGAGACCTCTGGTTCATAATTTTCACATCGGTCAGAGTTGAATTGGTGTGCTGTCCATTCTCTATAGGATTTTGGTAGCTGCACATAAATAAAAATATTCCGTTAGAGACTTAGATTTAATAAATTACAGTAAAAATCAGTACAATGAGAGAAGAAAGCCTTGCCGGTTCCGAAATTCATGGCTGCTTCCAAGAAAACCTTCTCTTACAAAATCAACCATCTATTTCAGATAAAATGCAAGAGTCAAAGACTGCATGCAATAACTTAATGAACATCCAATTTGTAACTTGTACACAAACTTACACAGTAATATTCCATTAGATTGTTTTGAAGAGGTGATCCAGTAAGCGCAATTCTTCTCTGGCATTTTACTTGTTTCAAGGCTTGAGTTACATCCGCCTTAGTATTTTTTATCACATGGGCT
Source organism: Glycine tomentella (assembly GCA_007407185.1). NCBI lineage: Eukaryota > Viridiplantae > Streptophyta > Magnoliopsida > Fabales > Fabaceae > Glycine > Glycine tomentella. The sequence continues at coordinate 1,059,393 of PYAF01004398.1, read as the reverse complement.
TCATCACAAACAAGAATGTCAGGTCCATCCTGCAGCAACATACCAACAATGAAAAAGGAATGCAGTTGCAAATGACACAAATTCGAATATTAGGATTATTCAAGTTTTAGGAATCCTAATCCATTTACTACTCTACTGCTGCATTCCCAAAATATAGAACTACATTACTACAATATTTAATATCCTCTGTTTTAACCCAGTGTTAGTTTTCAGTGGCTGTCTCCTTTCAGTGTCCTTGTCCTCTCTGATGTGGCTGCCATATCTGCTTGTCTTTTCCCCGTGTGCAATCCATTCCACCAATAAAACCAGCAGGTGCAGATCTGTAGGACCTCAAAGTTTCAGGTCGTCAATTTATACATGCTACCTACATAACCCATCCAACAGCTTTCTGGTGAAATTGTGACACATCTTTCCACTATTTCTGACCATTTCTTCTCCAGACCTGGTCAACTGACTCCTTTTGGTCAAGCCCCTTTTTCTAACCAGAAATCCCTCTCTCCAGCAATATCCAATGTTTGGGATACCTTATTTAGTTGTGTTGCCTCTAGCAATGCTATATTTCTATATAGATTATGAACCCCACTTTAATTTTAAGCTAAATTGCACAATCTCCTCTTATTTTTCACTTTTTCAAATAACTCCCCTCAAGTCTTTCTGCATCACTTTAATGACAATTTTTGTTTATTTTACACCGTACCCTTGGGGGTTTAACACTTTCTCAACCTACATCCGTAAATTTTATTTTTCATCATCAAACAATCTACAATAAAATAATAATAATTTGCAGGGGTAGAGAAAAAAAAATTATCATTCAAGTTAATTGAAAAAAGTTAATGTTTTCAATTAGTCTAGGGTGTATTTTGATAAGCCTTAAAAAATGCTTTTATGAAATAGACTTTTTCATGAGCTATTCTTTCTAGTCTTTGAGAAAAGCACATTTGTTAAATGATTTAGCTTTTTGTTCAAGAAATTTATTTAATTATCATACAAATTTGTAATAATGTTTTTAATTTAAAAAACCTTTTTTTTTTAAAAAACAACACACAAATGGGCCCCACCAGCAGCATATATTTAATAATTTAGTAACACATTGAATATTAGTCAAATATAGTTAGTGCAGTTAACATTTAAAAATAGCTATGCCATTAGTCCTTTATTAGCTCTTATATTTAATGCACTCATAATACAAATTACGAGAAATTTAAATACTCAGTTTCTCTCAAATACTCTTAGTTCCTAAGTAATATCAAGATAATTGAAATTAATGCCTATTGTCACTATGCATTGTAAATCAACTGATTCACAAGTAGACTTATATCTTGCCATGGCAAATTTCAAGAAGAGATGTTATTTCAAGAATTTTACCTGCAAAGCATGGCAAATTTCTCTGGCCATGTGCCGATCTTTCACATGCTTCCCAAAAGACAAGTTTCGGAAAGCAGTATAACCAATCAAAAAGACACCACCTTTAGATCTCCATTTTGCAAGCAATTCTGCCCTTCTATCTCTGGAAAAGGAAATTATACTAATAAGATGACTTTTGTGTTGAAAATAAGAAAAATTGAAGGGTAGCCAAATGGATCTTGCAATTAAACTGTTGGTATTACAGGTTTGTTCGTGTCAAATAGGCATAGTTGGGCCAAACCAGCCAGTCCTACCAATGAAAAACCACCTAACACCAATTCATTGGGGGGGTGGGGATTTTTATTTTTTATTAAAAGAATCTATTATTATGATTGATAAACTTTAGCCTAATATTAAGATGATTGATGCTTATATAAATTATATTTATTTAGATTTTTAATTGTAGATGTTAATGAATGTTATTGTATTTTTGTTAAACATTACAAATAATTAAATGAGCATTCATACAGCACTCATAGTACAAGACATATAAAAACTTTCAACAAACACAAAATTGAAAGATTCTTTATCAAGAATTAATTTCAACATATGGACAGATTTGACAGAGCCACCAAATTTAAGAATTGAGGTTGTTTGGACGAATATTCAAATTAAAACTGACGTAAATAATGTGAAGAAAAAAAAGGCAAATTTACATATAATGGCACTTATAAAATGTTAAAAATGCAAGGCCACCACTGGATTAGTTTCGTATGATAATTTATTATAAAAGGAAGTGTTGGACAAATAATTTTTAACTTGGATAGGCTAGTATGCTGTTACAGCTCTTAACTCTTATGAATAACATAATGGTGTCAACAAAATAATAAGCAAACCTTGATACGTCTTCCAGCATGAAGACCCTGAGAGGCTTTAACTCAGAAGGTCTCCACTTGATGAACTCTTGACGCCAATTATGTAGCACGTTGACAGGTGTGACTATCAGCGCAGTTCTTAACCCCAAATCAACACATCTCATTGCAGTGTACAAAAAAGCTATCACCTAAAAGTTCCAGCATAATCAGTCAT
>PYAF01004398.1:988734-1056860 GCA_007407185.1 Glycine tomentella | reverse complement strand
GCAAACCTTGATACGTCTTCCAGCATGAAGACCCTGAGAGGCTTTAACTCAGAAGGTCTCCACTTGATGAACTCTTGACGCCAATTATGTAGCACGTTGACAGGTGTGACTATCAGCGCAGTTCTTAACCCCAAATCAACACATCTCATTGCAGTGTACAAAAAAGCTATCACCTAAAAGTTCCAGCATAATCAGTCATCAGACCAAAATCATCAAACAGAAGAACAGCAAAAAAAGATAACCTATTCAAAATTGTTGCAAATTATTCGCAACAGAAGAACAGAATACAAAGAACGAAAATAAATTATCCTTTTAATCTTTGAATTTGTACTTAAATTTATTTATACTTTTTTCTTATCTTTATATATTTATCCTTTAGATTAAGTAATTAATATTGGCCATTATGAAAATAAAAACGAGAGGCTGTTAGACTGGTAGCAACAATATCAACATCAACAGCACCTTTAACCCAAGTAATTGGGATCGGTGGTAGATGAATCCAATGATAGATAAAAAAAAATAAAAAAAAAAAAGCTAAAATAAAAGAAGAGTGAAAGGAGAAGGAGGTAAATGAAGAGGAAAAGAACTAAAAAAAACGGAACAACTAGAACATAGAGATACTAATAAGTTTAACCCTCCACCAAGCTTATAGCATTTCTCCACTTCGTCCTAAGACACACCGCCCACCATCTATTTCTCACTCCATTAGATTTGGTTAACTACCTTTCCCCAGGTAAGTTTCGGTAGACCCCCACCTCTCTTTGTGTCGAGCTCTTGGTAACAAACTCTTGTTCTTACAAGAGCATCTAGTGGACGTCTCATAACGTGCCTAAACCACTTCAATCTATGCTCCTTCATCTTTTCACACACCGGTACTACTGCTACCTTTCATCGAATATCCTCATTTCTTATCTTATCCATTTTCGTATAATTACACATTCACCTTAACATCCTCATTTCTGCTACCCCTATTTTATGTTCATGTTGCCTATGTGCTGGCCAACATTCCGCTCCATATAACATTGTCAATCTTACAGTTGTTCCATAGAATTTTCCTTTTAGCTTAAAGGGAATTTTGCAGTCACACAAAACCCCCGATGCACTCCGTCATTTCATCCACCCTGCCCTGATTCTATGATTTACATCCTCATCAATCTCACCACTTTTTTGCAAAATTGATCCCAAGTATCTAAAAACATCTATCTTGGACACCTCTTGACCAAGTAGATGCACTGAGTCTTAATCACTATCTCTTACCCGCGAAAACTTACACTTCATGTACTCTGTCTTACTCTTACTTATCGTGAATCCTTAAGACTCCAAAGTGTTTCTCCACAATTCCAGTGTGCTATTAACACCATCTTTGATCTCATCAATAAGCACGATATCATCTGCAAAAAGCATACATCACGGCACTTCCTTTTGAATATCTTTCGTTAGTTCATCCATCACTAAGGCAAAAAGATAAGGACTAAGAGCCAAACCTTGGTGAACACCTACTAAGATAGGGAAATACCTTGATTTTTTTTTTTGATCAGCAAAATTAATATATAAATATATAAAAGCAGTACAAGGGGTACTGCTGAAGATTACAAAATAGCGGGATCTAATCAGAACTTTGATGGTTTTAAAACAAAACCGTTATACTAGACCAAATAACAGCTGAGTTATCCCCTCCCCAAAGGTGCAAAACACTGACTCAAATTACTAGACCAAAAATGAAAAGGGGTATCAAAACCATCCTCTAGGTTCCTCAACCACGACCAGCAAAAGAAAATGGCATCTTCCAAAAGTTTGTGGCCGTTATACTGTTCATTGTGGAAGAGGATCAGATTTCTATGCTTCCAAATACACCATGTTAGAGCTGCCCACCAAGCTAGCCACCTAGATAGAGCTTTCCCCCTTAAATGACAAAAGGAGGATTGTCTAAAATGCTCCTTTGGGTTACAAGAGTATACCCCTGTGATGCCTACCCAAGCCCATGACTCCCACCACACAGGTAAAATAGAGGGGCAGCAAAAAAATAGGTGAGATGCATCTTCCTCAGCATTATTGCAAAGAGGGCAAAGAGTGTCTGGTATAGCTATATTTCTTCTCCTAAGATTGTTCCTTGTAGGTAATCTATCCTTCACAAGCCTCCAAATAAAGCACGCTACTTTGGATGGAATTTTCAATTTCCATATACTCTGAAAAACTTCATCCTGAAAATGTCCATCTTCCTCACTGGTGAGCATGTGATAGGCGCTTTTCACCAAGTATACTCCGCTGGATTCTCCCATCCAAATCCATGAATCTGGTTGCTGCTGATTAACTACATACCCCTGAATATCTTCCAAGAATCTTATGACCAACTGAATCTCACAATCTCTAAAAGGCCTTCTCCATTGCAACTGCCATTCCCACCCATCATGATTTTGATTTCCCATCTGCTGGATGACATGTTTTTGTTGTTGTGAAATCTGAAAAAGTCTAGGATATGTGTCCTTCAAAGAAAACTGGTGATCATTTCACGGATCTTCCCAAAATAATACATTACTACCACACCCAATCTTCCACCTAAGGCCATTAACAAACCAACCATCAAGCTGATCATTTCCATAAACCAAAGATAAATCTCTCCACCATATGGAAGCTGATGATAGCCTCGAAGAGTCCTGTAGAGACCTCCAACCGCCGTATTTGGATTCCAGTATTTTAACCCATAAGGCTTCGGACTGGTGGAAAAGGTTCCAACACCATTTTCCCAACATCGCCTGGTTGAAAAACTTTAGGTTCTTGATACCCAGCCCCCCTTTCTCCTTTGGAAGGCACACCGAGCCCCATTTCATCCATGAAATTTTCTTCTGATCATAATTAGAACCCCACAAGAACCTCCTCTGCAGCCTCTCCAGTTTAGTTATGACTTGCGCCGGCACCCTGAAAAAAGAGAAAAAGAAAATAGGGATAGAATTTAGGACAGCTTTAATGAGTGTTACCCTTCCCCCAAATGATAGGTGTTTGTGTTTCCACATGGCTAATTTTCTCTCACACTTTTTAATAATAGGTCCCCATGTTGAAACCCTCCGCGGATTTGCCCCTATAAGAATGCCTAAGTAGGGAAAAGGTACAGACATTACACCACAGTTAAGGAAACTAGCAGCTGCAGCTACCCACTGGTCATCCACCCCGAAAGCAGCAAGGTTGCTTTTATTACAATTTAGCTTCAGCCCCGACACCATTTCGAAGCTTTTCAACAGCACCTTTAAGGATTTAACATTTTGTGTAGATGCTTTCCCAAAGAAAATGGTATCATCTGCATATTGCAAGATGCTAACCTCAATATCTTTGGATCCCACCTTAAAGCCTTCATACAAACATTTTGTTTGTGCCTCTCTTAGCATCCTCGAAAGTCGTTCTGCAGCAATATTAAACAAGAAGGGGGCTAGTGGGTCCCCTTGTCTGAGACCTCTCTGGGGTTGAAATTCTGCTGTTGGACAGCCATTTACCAGTATAGATATAGAGGCTGATGTTATGCACCCTTTAATCCAGGATATCCATTTGTCACAAAAACCCATCCTCTTCATCATGTACAGAAGGAAATCCCAGCTGACTGAGTCATAAGCTTTTTCGAAATCTGCCTTAAAAATCATACATGATTTATTACTCCTCTTAGCCTCCTCAACAGCCTCATTTGCAGCAATAACACTGTGCATCAGTTGTCTCCCCTCAATGAAACCAGATTGTCTTTCATCAATGATGAAAGGCATCACCCTTTTCAACCTGTTAGCAAGCAACTTTGCCACAATTTTATAAATGCAGCCTATAAGAGAAATAGGCCTGTATTCATGTAAGCTTTGTGGGTCCAAGGTCTTAGGTATCAGAGCTAAAAACGATGCATTCAAACCTTTCGGAAAAGTGGCATTTACATGGAATTCATCCATAAAGCGGAGTATGTCTGGCCTCAAAATCTCCCAAAAAGCCTTTATGAAGTTGAAATTGAAACCATCCGGTCCAGGGCTTTTATCGCTTCCACAACTCCACACAGCTTCTTTTATTTCTGCTGGCTCAAAGGGGGCTGACAAAACATTGTTATGCATAGGGTCCAAGAGATGCAAAGTGAACCCCACCTAATCTGGGTCTTTCAGCAATCAATTCTTGGTATCTGTCTTTGAAGAAATCCCTAATCTCCTCTTTAACCTTTGCTGGCTCTTGTATCCAGCTGTCGTTAATTAATATTCCTTGCAACATATTTTTCCGTCGTTTCCAGTTAACTGATAAGTGGAAGAAACGTGAGTTACAATCACCCTCCTTAAGCCATCTGGACCTAGCTTTTTGCCTCAGCAATGATGCGTTGGCATTTGCAGCCTCCCACAATTCCTCCTGAAGTTGTTTTCTCCTTCTAATTTCGTCTTCAGTCAGATGTCTGTTTTCTTTTTGTGTTTCAAGATTGTTCATCTCCAATTCTAAGGATCTGATCTTCTGTTGGATATTTCCATATTGTTCTTTGTTTCATATCTTCAGCTTCTGTTTTAACAATTTGAGCTTCTCCTTTAAAATGAAACCTCCCCATCCAAACTGCCTATAAGAGCTCCACACCTCAGCTATAACCTTTGAAAGAGATTTATCCTTTAGCCAGCAATCAAGGAACCGGAAAGGCTTTGGACCCCAGTCAACCTGTGAAGATTTTAACAATATAGGACAGTGATCAGAGTAGTTGCGTTTCAGGGCTGTTTGATAACAACCCTGCCAGAGAGTCATCCAATCAGCGGAGATGAATGCCCTATCCAGTCTACTTTTGGCTAACCCATTCGGCCTATACCATGTGAATTTTCTCCCAATCCTAGGAGCCTCCTCCACTTCTAATTTAGCAATCCAGTCATTGAAATCCTTTAGGGATCCTGCATATTGGTAATTCTGACCCGAGCCCATCCTTTCTGATGATCTTCTGATATGATTGAAGTCACCTATAATGCACCATAAATCTGCAACAAATGATCTCCTCAGCTGCTTGATTTCTTCCCACAGAGCTTTTTTCAGAGTTGCTTCACAGGGTGAATACACATTGATTATTGTAATTTTTCTTTTCTCAGACAATAGAACCCCTTCCAAATATATATAGCCGTTTCCTTGCAGTCTTTTTTCTACCTGAAAAGTTTCCTCACTCCAGAGACATAGCAATCCTCCAGCTTTATTAACTGCAGGCTGAAATTCCCACTCCACGTTTGAATCACCCCACAAAGCTTGACATATTGTCTTTGTAATTGTTTCGTTCTTGGTTTCTTGTAGACATAACAAATCAGCTTGTTCTTTACCCACCAATTTTCTTATTGCATTACATTTAACCCCCCTCCCCAAACCCCTTGTGTTGTAAGATATGATCTTCATGAGTCAACCGCCTCTCCACCCCTCCTAGAAGTCTCCCCTTTTTCTGTTGACTCGAAACCCAGAATTCTGCTGATAATATCCTCCTTAGTATGGCTAGTCACCCCAAAATGTTGGGCCATAGCCCAAAATTCGTCTTGTTTAGGTGTTGTGAATGTTGAAATAGAATCTGTGTCTGAATGTGTAATTTGTTTTAAGCCCACCTCTCTGCTGACCCCTTTTAACCCACTATCACCTCCAGGCATTGTGGGTGAGATATGTCTAGATAGTAAGATAAGTTCTTCCTTCGATGTCTTGGCAGGCAGTGATTGCTCCTTATTCCCATTGAGGCCTACCTTTTGGTCACTGTTTGTATTTACGACTGATAAACTTTTATTATCATACGTATACTGCTCCCTGTGTTTCCCTCCCCTATGTCTTGAATAAACCTTCCATTGAGGCCTAGCACTATTTGGGCCCAACAGACTAGTACTATCATTGCCTTCAATGTTTGGTATTTCACAATACACAGTGGGTCGCTCGTAAACCTTAGTTCCCCCTTTCAAAATACCCCCTTCACTTTCTTTTCCTTCGAGACTGCATGTGATGTGTGTGTCCCTCTGTACCCCCTCTTTTCCTTCAATAGTGATAATCTGATTTGATGCAGGAGGGGTAGACCAGCTAACCATACCCTCCTCATTTCCATGTTCGTATTGTCCCTCTGCACCAACCCGTCCATGTTGAGGCCCTAATAGGTCCGTACCTAAAGCTGGTACGTTGGGTAACGTGTTGTCCCCAAAAGTATCAGCCACCACCTCCGTCGCTTTGTTGCTACTGTTAGCGCTGACCTGTACAGGAGTGTTGACCACAGGTACCTGTCCCGTACCAGCATGCAAGGACCTTTGGTCCTCCATATCTTCATGCCCGGTTGTGTAGTGCTTTTCCGGTGCTTCCTCCGCCGTGAAGATCATCGGCCGGTAGTTTGCGTCTGACTCCTCAGTAGCTTCCTCCAAACTATCCAGAGATGTTATTTCGTCGGAGGACTCTACCAAACATCGCTTGGTACATCCACATCTGGTTGAAGTAGCGTTTGCCTCCTCTGTGACGTAGATCGGATAATCGATACCATTAATAGAGGCAACAATATTGTGTTTGATGATGGGTGTCCATGGAGTTTTGATGAGCACACGTGCTCGATCTAGACGTTGCAAATCGTCAGTCTCGTCGTCCACTTCGATCAAGTCTCCGATAGCTGCCACGATTTTGGCCAGATTTAACGAGTCCCACGCGTGTAGGGGAATTCCCCAGCACAGGACCCATACAAGACGAAAAGCTGGCTTCAACAATGGATTCCATTTCTCCAAAGAGCGAAAAACAGAAAGTTCGTGCACCTCTTCTCCACGGCAGAACTCCTGAGCTTTGGAATCGCTTAGCCCCATTAACAACACCATATCTTCACCAAAGTATCTGGACTTAATATCCTGTTCTCCTTCCCAACCCATTTCCTCTTCCAACCTATCAAACAGGTTTAGCTTAGACAGCCTACCAACCCAGGCATCCTGTAGCCATTTTTTGTTTTCTACCTGGACGACGAGCTGTATCGTGGATGCAGATGATTTGGTAATGTCTGCTGCATGCTTCGGATACCACTGTTTGTTAACATATTGACCGGATTTGGCCACAACCTGAGCATATGTTGCTCTCTGAACTGGTTGTCGAAGATATGGTTGGGTATGTCTCGACCCAGTTTCAGCCCTCCCTCCGTTTACTCGTGGGTATAGTTTGTCCTGTACTATTGCCTTTCCTTTCATCGCAGCAATACGACCTTCTCTTTCGTGCTTTGGGATGTTTGCATGTAGCTTGATACCACCTATTATCAGATTGTCCAAGGCTCTTTCAAGGTTCAAAATATCTTTTACTCCTTTGAACCTCACAAAGCCATACCTTCTTCCCTCTCTGTTTCTCTTCTTTGCAATGAAAATTTCCCTAACGTCCCCCCATTTTTTGAAAATATGTCACAGCTCCTCCTCCCCAATATCCTCCGGAAAGCGAGTGAAGTAAAAGGAGGAGACATCCTCATGGTTTCGCCAGTTGAGAAAACGTCTCGCTCCGACGCGTGCCGTCGCCGGAGCCGCGGCGTGATGTCTGTGCCTATCCCCGTCATACCTAAACCTATGTGGATATCTCTCTCTACCCTCCCCAGGGTATCTCTCTCTAGCTCTCTCACTCTCTCTCATCCAAAGGTCAACCTTTCCATATATAAACAGCTTCAATTCCACCAATGCCCCATTTATAACAATGTCAGCAGTTTTTGAATTTGGGGTACTAAGAACATTGTAGGAAGTAGCATCGCCCTCTGAGTCACCTAGTACATCAACTGATAGGGAAATACCTTAATGTTCTATTACAAGCTTTCACACATGTGGTAGCCCCATCATACATATCCTTTATTGCATTAACATATTTTAATGCTACCTTTTTATTCTCAAGAGTCCACCATAAGACTTTTCTTGGGACCCTATCGTATGCTTTCTCAAGATCTATGAACATCATATGTAAGTCTTTCTTCTTTTCCTGATACCTTTCCATTGTCACATTAAGAAAATAGCTTCCATGGTATACCTTCTTGTCATAAATCCAAATTAATTTACAGAAACCTTGGTCTCCCTCCTTAGGCGATGTTCAATAACTCTCTCCCACAACTTCATAGTATGACTCATGAATTTGATGCCTCTATAGTTAGAACAATTTTGGATATCTCCCTTGTTTTTGTAAATAGGCACAAGCATACTTCTCCTCCAAGCATCAGGTATCTTATTTGTTTGAAGAGTTTTATTGAAAAGATTGGTCAATCATTTTATTGCCACATCTCCCAAGCCTCTCCACACTTCAATAGGAACATCATCAGGTCCCAAAGCTTTATTATTCTTCATCTTCTTTAAAGCCTTCTTAACTTCATGTGTATTAATTCTGCGCACAAATCTTCTATTCAGATCATCAAAAACGTCCTTCAAATCCACCTCACTTTTATCGTCATCCCCATTATAAAGTTTGTTAAAGTAGTTTAGTCATCTTTCACTTACATCTAACTTGGCTGAGATCTTTACTCTTCTTATCCCTCATTTTTGCAAGTCTGCAGATACCTTTTTCACCATCCTTGCTCCCAAGATTTTTATACAAATCGTCAAAAACCTTGACAAGGTGACAAAACTGATCAAGAATTACAATAGTCTCTTTCTATGGCTCTTCAAGAGGCCAACTCTCCCTCACTCCTTACTCTCAATCCCTGGTTTCCATTTTTACAATTGAGAGAGAGAGAGAGACGAGAGAGATTGAGAAACAGATTGTTATTCAACCTAACTGAAAACAGTTACAGGAAGAGTTTATATAGTTGACAGTGAGAACTGACAACTAACTACAGTTAACAAACTAACAACACCTAACTGTAGTAAGTAAAAATACTTGAGGTACAGTATACACTTATACCCCCCTCCCTCCCCGCAAGCTCATGAGGAGTTGGAAGAATGTCTTTCAACTACTCTGGATCTGTACAAAAGAAAAGTGGCAGGAGATAAAGCCTTGGTCAAAATATCAGCCAGTTAATCAAGAGCAGGCACATGCACCACATTGATCTGCTTGGTGAGGACCTTTTCTCTGACAAAGAACAGATCCAACTTCATGTGCTTAGTTCTGGAGTGAAGAACAAGATTATGAGCCAAGGAGACAGTACTGGTATTGTCACAAAGAATGACAGGAGTGGTGTGAGGAACTTGAAGTTCAGAAAGAAGGGACTGAATCCAAGTGACCTCAGCTGCTATGAGAGCCATGCTCCTATATTCTGCCTCTGCACTAGAACGGGTAACCACTGACTGTTTCTTGGATCACCAAGAGATCAAATTAGGTCCAAGAAAAATAGCAGCTCCAGATATAGACCTCTTATCATCAGGATCAGATGCCCAATCTGCATTGCAATAAGCATGAAGAGGAAAGGGTTGCTGCATGGAAGCAGCCTGAAAATGCAACCCTAAAACCGTACCCTTGAGGTACCTCAGAATTGTCTTCACAGCCAGCCAATGTTGGTCAGAGGGCTTAGCCATAAACTGACATACTTTATTGACAGAAAAACTAATCTCTGGTCGAGTGATGGTAGCATACTGCAAGGCATTAACAATATATCTGTAAAGAGTTGGATCAGAAAAATCCTCAGAACCAAACTTTGTGAGTTTACATCCTCCAACCATAGGAGAAGATATAGGATTAGACTCGTCCATGTTGGTCTTGGTCAAGAGATCACGAATATACTTGGACTGAGTTAGAATAAGAGAACCATCTTGCTGCCTCTGAACTTCTATTCTCAAGAAATAGTCCAATTCACCAAGATCCTTTAGAGAAAACAGAATTTATTTGAGAAATCAGAATGAATTAACTTGCTGTTATTGCCAGTGATGACAATATCATCCACATATACTAATATGTATACAACTGAGGTGGAATCAAAGAACACAAAAAGGGATGGATCACACTTGCTAGAAGAGAATCTAAAACTAAGAGTGGCTTTCAGCTTGTCAAACCAGGCCCTAGGAGCTTGCTTCAGGCCATAAATCGCCTTGTGAAGTCTGCAAACTTGTTGCTTGTTGGAAGACACAAAACCAGGGGGTTGAGTCATGCAAACCTCTTCCTCAAGAACACCCATTGAGGAAGGCATTATTAACATCCAGCTGCTGAAGAGGCCAGTTGTGTGAGACAGCAAGAGAGAGAATATGTCAGACTGTGACAGGTTTGATTACAAGGGAAAAGGTCTCATTTTTTTTTTTGGTCAGCAAAAAAAAAAATTATTATATATATATATAGAGAGAGAGATAGGTACAAGTAGTATAAAAACAAAAGCAGTCCAAACAACAATACAGACCTATGGCAACCTAATACATGCATAAGACATGAATTAAAAAGCCATAGGCTGGTTGGACTTCATACCCCCCCAAACAGGACAGGTAGGGGGTAAGTGTTAAACCCTCCCCAGTTTACAAAAAATAACCCTTAGATTACAAGACCAAAAGTGGAAAGGAATATTAAAGCCTTTCTCCAGGTTTTTAATCCACGACCAACAGAAAAACAGAGCATCATCCATTAGCTTTTGGTTGTTGAAGCTCCCATTTTGGAAGGTGATTCTGTTTCTGTGCCCCCAGATAGTCCATGTCAAAGCTAGCCACCATATCTGCCATCTCTGCAAGCTGATCCCAATGTGGTAGTAGTAAGAGTGTTGACTAAAGTGCTCTTTCGGATTTAGGGGTGGTGCACTTAGAATAGATAACCTAGACATAGTTTCCTACCATAGCAGCCTGATTTTATCACAACTGAAAAACAAATGTGCCGCGTCCTCATCAGAAGACCTGCAGAAAGGAGGGTCTCCTTATAATCAAAAACCCCAATTGCTGATGGAAGCCTTCGGCAACAAGCCTAGCTTTGTACTTATAGACAGACCCATCTGGATTTTCCTTGACCCTAAAAACCCATTTGCACTCAATTGCTGTTCTGGAAGCAGGAAGATCAACCAAGGTCCAAGTGCCATTTCTCATGAGTGCATCATACTCAGATTGCATAGCTGAGAGCCAAGAGGGATCAGTTAATGCAGCTTTGGTTGACTTAGGTTCAAGGTGAGCCAGGAGGAGAGTAGGATTAGTTCTGGGCTTAGTAATACCAGATTTGGCTCGAGTACACATAGGATGTGTATTATCAGGTCTGATAGTAGGCTGTGAGGTTGTTTGTGTGGGAATAGAGGGAGGATTTTTGCTTAGCAGGTAAGGCTGTATTGGTAACAGGTAAAGGCTGGGTACGGGAAATATGTGGTGAAGGAGGTTGCTGGTCACTGGAAGAAGAGGAATTCTCAGTGACAGCAGATGATGATGTATTGGCAGGGTGAACAGATACTGTAGAAGGTAAAACAGTGAGGGTAGATGCAGTATCAGGGACTTCAGAGGTTAACAAAGATGGTTCAGGGAAAAGAGAAGGATAGGGAAAAGCTCTTTCATTATAGGTAACATCATTAGAGATGTATAAGCTGCCATCAGCAGCAAGGCACTTGTAACCTTTGTGTGAAGGAGAATAGCCCAAGAACACGCATTCTTGAGATCTGAACTGTAACTTATGTTTGTTATAAGGCCTCAGCGAAGGGAAGCAAGAGCAGCCAAACACCTTGAGAAAGAAATAATTAGCTTGCTTGTTGAACAATTTCTGATATGGAATCTCATTGCCAATAGCAGAGGAGGGCAATCTGTTTATAAGATACACAGCTAGAGACAAAGGCATGATCCCAGTAATGAATAGGCAGTTTTGCTTGATACAAAAGAGTGAGACCCAACTCCATAACATGTTTGTATTTGCTTTCCACTACCCTATTTTGGTGATGGGTATGAGGACATATAAGTCTGTGCTGAATACCATGATCAGTTAAGAACTTAGTGAAAGGTCTGAACTCCCCTCCCCAATCAGACTGTACAGCTTTAATAGAGGAGTTAAACTGATTTGAAACCATAGTTTTAAATAGTTTAAAGACCTCTAAAGCATCAGATTTGTTCTTGAGTAAGTACAGCCAAGTGAACCTGGTGTTAGCATCAACAAAGGAAATATAATATCTAAAACAAGAGGGTGATGCACAATGAGCAGGGCCCCACAGATCAGTGTAAACAAGGTCAAAAGGTTTATCAAAGACAGTAAGGGAAGAAGAAGCAGGAAGCCGATGTGACTTTTCAAGACAACAGTGATTGCAAAAATCTGTTGAGTCTTTATTAATATTTGGAACATTACAAAGTCTGAGTACAATTTTCATAGTGGCAGCACTAGGGTGACCAAGCCTAGAGTGCCAAATGGAAAAGGAATTGGAATTACAAGTAGCTGTATTTACAACACCATCAACTACAACAGCTTTATTAAAGGAAAAAGACTGAAAATCATATTTACTAGAGACAGTATTAACAAGAGGACTTTGTACAACATTGGTGACAGACTCAAAATCATTTGTAGGAGGCTTGTACTTTGGCACAAATAAAAGGAGTTGAGGGAACTGATAGAGACCATCACTCCCCACAAGCCCTTTTAGAAGATCATGTTTAGAATCCTGTAATTTAACAAGACACAAAGATGAGTGAAACTCAAAGAAGACATTATTATCTTTACAAAACTGACTAACACTAATGAGATTCTTAGTAATAGAAGGAACAAACAATAGATTACTAAGGACAAGAGAGAATTTAGGATTAAGAGGAGAAGAAAAAGAGGAAACACCTGAAGAATTAATGTTGAGACCTTGACCATTGCCAATAGTGATCTGATCAGGGCCCTCAAAAGGTGTTACTTGCTGTATATTCTTAGACATATTTGTCACATGGTGAGAAGCACCAGAATCAGGGTACCAACTCTGCCCTTGAGTTGGAGTGTGAGAGGAACTAGCTAGATAAACTTGAGGATGTTTAGAAGCTGGTTGAGTGATCTGAGGTGGTTGAATGTACACATATTGAGGTGTACACATATTGAGGTTGTACAGTAGCTTGGGAATGAGCAGGTTGAGCATATACATATTGCACAGGCTGAGCATATTGAACTTGCACAGGAGCAGGTTGCACAACAGCAGGAGAAGTATGCGTAGAAGCAGGACCAAGATAGGCTGGTGCTGGAAGGGTAGGAACGTAATTTTCCTCCAATCTATGATAACAATACAAAGCTCCAAGTCCAAACTTATAGCAAATCTGACATTGCACATCAGCAAAGCGACCACCACTGCGGCCTCCACCACCTCATTTATTCCGGCCAGAACCCCAACCATCGCAACCATTGAAAAAACGATTTCCAGCGTAATCATTGGATGAGTTATCCTCCGACGTGAATGAGTGGTCAGATTGACTTGATCCTGAGAATTAGGGTTCACAGATTTCACATAATTGGAAACATCACCTTCATGAGACAAACTTCCAGAACAGTCTTGAGAAAGAGTAACGGAGCCTAAGCTTTGAGTTGAGTTAGGTTGATAGAACCTAAAGCACGTTTGCGAGAACGATCAATACACACCTCTCACGCAAGCAACAAATTAGTGAGGAAATATGAGAGTAGATTAGCAAGATGGAAACACAAACTCTTATCCTTTGGGGGAAGGCTGACCCTAATCAAGTCAGTCTTGAACTCATTACCTACATTTCTATTTTCTTTTTTCAGGGTACCTAAGAAGGTGGCAGATCGACTGGTGAGGTTACAAAGGCGATTTCTGTGGGGTGGAAGTGATGATCATGGCAAGATTGCGTGGGTTAGTTGGGATGTTGTGTGCCAGGAAAAAGAGAATGGTGGCTTGGGAATTCGAGACCTACAGAATTTTAACACTGCATTACTTGGGAAATGGAGGTGGAATTTGTTTCACAGCAAAGGGGAATTGTGGTCAGATGTTTTGGAGTCAAAGTATGGTGGCTGGAGGAATCTTGACGCTTCGAGAAGGACTTCTAGTGATTCTATTTGGTGGCGGGATCTGTGTAGTGTGTGCCAACCTTGTGAAGTGGAGGGATGGTTTAATAAAGGTATAAATTGGAGGGTTGGTTGTGGATCAAAGACTTTATTTTGGGAAGATGGGTGGCAAGCGGATGGTGTACCTCTCAAGATGAAATTCCCAAGAATGTATCATAACTCCCAACAGCAACAACAACTCATTCAGCAAATGGGTTCGATGTCACATGATGGATGGGAATGGGAATTTAAATGGAGAAGGTGTTTTAAGGAGGGGGAAGTTGAAACAGCAATAAAATTTCTAGAGGATATTCAGGGTCTGGTCATACACCTAGATCAGCAGGACAGCTGGAGGTGGGAGGGGTCACCAAATGGTAGTTATACGGTGAGCAGTGCCTACAAAGCTCTAAACAGCATGACGGAGATACAGGGTCAGCAGGAGGTATTCATAGACCTTTGGAAGCTTTGCATTCCAAACAAAGCTGCTTGTTTTGCGTGGAGATTATTGAAAGATCGGCTGCCAACTAAAAGGAACCTGGCTCGGAGAAATATAACTATTGATGACCCTAGTTGTCCTTTCTGCGGTAACTATGTTGAGGAGGCAGCACATATATTTTTCAGCTGTCACAAGATTAAGCCGTTGTGGTGGGACTCTATGGGTTGGATCAATGTGCTTGGGGCATCCTCGGTTACCCCGATTGATCACTTCCTCCAACATTGTTACTGTAATGTTAGTGGCATTAAAATACAGAGGTGGTATGTTTGGTGGATAGCATTGACATGGAGCATTTGGTTCCACCGTAACAGGATAGTCTTCCACAATGAAAATTTCAATGGATCTAAGCTGATGGAGGATGCTTTATTTTTTTGTTGGTCATGGCTAGTTAATCTGGAGAAAGGTTTTAATATACCTTTCTACCATTGGTCTAGTCAGTTGAGTGTTGGGTTTTGCTAGATAGTTTTTTTTTTTTTTTAAACCTCTTTTCGGGTCTAACCTTAGGGCGTCCTTTGGCATCTTAATGCGGGTTGCTATCATGTATTAGGCTGCCAAAGTTTTGGTTGGCTCCCTAGGTTGGTTTCTTTTCCAGTACTACTTGTACTCATCTACTTCTTTTATATATATTCATATATTATCTTTGCTGATAAAAAAAAGAACAAAGTTTCAACTTCATCAACAGAAAACTGGTCAAATCTGCTGGTGATGAGCGAAACCGACGATTCATATCCATAAAGGAGTCCATCAAGAATTAGATTAAGATGCTCAGAATTGGATACTGGTTCACCAATAGAAGTGAGCGCATTGACTAGAGTTTGCACATGGAGAAGATAATCAGAAATGAAGCGATTATCGAGAGATTCCGTGCTCATCGCGAACTAGACAAATCTTTGCACGAGTGAGAGACTGAACATGTGACTGGATGTGATCCTGTAACTGCCACGAAGATCAATAACCAACAATGCGAGGAAGAATTTCACCAGAAATACTGGACTGCAACCACGCAAGAAGAAACTGATCATGGTCGTACCAAACACGATACTCACTAGTGACTTTATTTGAATTCCGATCTTCAACCGAAGCATATTTAGGAGGAATTTGAGGATTAATGTAGCCTTCAAGATGATGACTGTGAATAACAGGTTCCACCTGTTGAATACAAAGAAGATAGTTCTTTGCATGCAACTTCTGAGAAATTGATTGCGTGAACATTTTGGAAGAGCTCGTCGATGACGATGGCGGCGGTGGGGAGGAAGGACGATTTCAGTAAAAGACTACAAATCTACCTACACTCGACTACAAACTACCTACACTAGACTAAATAAAGTCACATTGTTGAGTAATATTTGTTCAATTTGATTTAAATTTCAATTCAGAAAAGAACAGATTATCATGATTAAATATTTCAGAAGGACGATAATGATAATTTTTTTTAAGAGTGAACGGAAGAGAGATGGAAAAAATATGTAAGGTATAATAAAAAAAGTGCGATTTCACAGCAAAAAACACTGATCTGTTACATGGATTTTCAACAAACAGAATTCACTCTTAAATTATATCTACATAATAGCTTATCATAAAAAAAATCTATCTACATAATCAAATCTCCATAATGAGTATAATACCTGAAAAGTTTTACCAAGGCCCATGGTATGAGCTAGAATACATCCAAGACCTTTATCCCCAGACTTCACTTTTCTGATTGATTGTATTATATTTTCCCACATGAATCTTATTCCGGTAATCTGCAAATGTGAAACAAATTATATTGTAGAAAAATACCAAATCCAAAAAACTAACAAACACAATGTAAAAACTTCAAAGATGCGTGAATAAATGGCAATAAAAAATTCAAATGAAGAAATTGAAGATGTAAGAATGGTGAAGAGTATGATTCATTCTCCATACTACTATGGTATCCCCAGTTTGCTTATTTAGCACTAAACCACCTTTTGTGCATGTTTGGTTTGCCTTATTTGAAAGAAATAACACCTTTTTTACATGATCATGAGAGTTATTAAAAACGATTATTTCCTGATAAATAAGCTTCCTCAACATGTGCTTTATGCTAGTACCAAATGAAGGCATATCAGCTTCCAAGATGAAGAATGTCCATGTTGACTGATTATAATTGCTTGGCATGGTGCAAACAAAAAGTTAAAGTCCAAAAAGGTATTCAGAGTTTCCTAAAATCCTCCAGTTAGAAGTTAGAATACCGAACAAAAAGGTGCCAGTCAAACAGCCAGAAGTACAAAAGTGACATGCAGCATATAGGGTTTTTTTTTCCCATTTCCATCCAATGCTATGCAACAAGCAAATAACAGTTGAAAGTTCAAACAGAAAAATGTGTACTTCTTATGATATAAAGTGAATCCTAATAAGGTTCGCTATCCCAATAAACAAATAAATCGGGATAATCTTGTACAAGACCTTATGCTAAATAAAGAACTAGGTACAATGAAAATTCCAATCAGGAATGAGAATTTATATCCAGAGAAGCAACTGTCCAAAAAATCAAAAACCTGATGAGCCTTCAGTTTAGCGGAAATGCTAGGAGGAGTTCTAACAGCTTCTTCACCTTTCTCCCTCACAACATTCACTATGTAACCTGCTAGTGCATCACCAAGAACTTCAACACTTGCACTTTCTGATAAATTCCCATTACAGCCATCAGAGCTCATTCCAAATGACGAAGCAGAAAACTGTCCTCGCAAAGACTTCAGGCGTTCCTGACGTTCCTACAGAAGTGGGGATGATAATGAACAATTTGGACCAGCAAACCAGTTTTGGCAGAACAAAATCTCAAGAAAATCTCACCTTTTCAATTGCAATTTTCCTCTTTGTCTCTTCTCCTAATTCAGCATCATCGAGTATCCTCCGAATCTTCTTTTTGTGTCTTCGCTTGGAGCTGTATAAAAAAGATAAGATCCGATAATGAACATCTCTATGATTCATATGTGGAGATTATTGATGATAACTTGTAGTAACTTGTAAAGTTAGAATAGTGCAACAATAAAATGCCTGTGAACCTGAGAATGCCATGCACATGATTTCATATCAAATGAGACAACTACATGAAATCTTATAAGGAATGACTAAAAGAAGATCCAAGATGAAAATGAAACAACAGGAAGACAATAACATTCAACAGAAACCCACTCAAATCAACAAATAAATTTGCCAAATTGAGAAGTACATTCCAGAAAATCAAGAGAAAACAAAAAAAGAAAATGTTTTCCAAACCACCTTCATTTTCTTAATCATCATCAGAACATGTTAATACAAGAATAACCACATGGAAAAAGTATTATAGATTTAAGCATCACTAACCATCAGCCAATATCATTAATAGCTAAGTCTCAACCATAAATTGTCAATAATTACAGTTAGTGAGAATAAACAATAAAAAAATAAAAAAAAGAAAACTACATAAGCCATGATGTTGGAGGAAACCAAATAGTCATATGCAGCACAGAAAGACAATCAGCAATCTCAGGACAAGAAGCATGAGCATGAGGCAATTAGATGTTCAAGAAAATGACCAAGCCATAGAAGTGCTGTCAATGAATTAAGCCTGTAAAGATGACTTCACCTGATTATAACATTAACCTTTGCATCTGAATCATCTGAGTCATCTGAATTATCTGAATCATCTGAACTATCCGAATCACTACCAGAACTGGAAACTATTATATCAGCAGACCCCACAGCTTTCTCTAGTTGCAAGGACAGTTTTTGCAAAAGATTTGGATGGCAAGAGCAACAATGCCAGCTAGTGTCCTTCATTCCAGCATACAATTCTACACCTAGATTCTTCTTTAAACATTTGGTGCAGAGTAACACCTTGCATAATTTACAACTAACTAATTCATTGCTTCCTCCACACCATGTACAGTAACTATCCGAACAATCTTGTCCCAGATCCTGTGACAAGTAAGCAATCAAATTGAGTTTTGAGCCTCCTTTATGGATATAGAAATATTAACTTGAGATTGAGATGCTGTGGAAGATCAGCCTAGCTCAAATGAGGGAAACACCATCTATTTAATAAAACACATTACTTTGAACAACAATATTTTTCAGGTTGTTTAAATGAATAGCTTCTTCCTCCTCCAAAGCAAACACAGACAGAATTATTTACCAATTTACACAACCGAATTAGATGTTTGTCCTAACTCCTCAAATGGGATGACCAAAACCTTATGGATTCAAACTGAAAAAATTGAATTTTATTAACAGTAAAGCTCAATTTTACTAATATACTAAAACAGAAGTACACAATTATGCACCAAATATCCCACATACAACTTCCAAGCAAAACATTAGTATATTTAGGCTCATACCTTTTTATGTGTCTTTTCTTTTAATAAACAATTGCAATCTCCACAAGTAATCACTTTCAAGAAAGGGTGTGGATGCACTTCACGGGCCACTTTATCACAAACTGTGCACCAAAATTTTTCATCCAGACACTCCGAAAGAAGAGAATCACCACCATTGTTACATAAATCTTCTTTTACCTCTTGAACATTGCAATCTAATTTATTGTCACTGACCTCTGCTTCATTACCACTATCAATAATAACAATCCTACACTTTTTATTGTCAGCATCAAGCTCACCACTGTTTACACGTTTGATTCCTCTCTGTTCAATGTCATCTGACAAACCACCAGTAAGTTTTTCTTTGTCAATATGATGGCTGGCATCAAAAACATTGATTTTATCGGGCCCCATAAGCACACATGTATCCTCACCATTGTCAGACACAATTTTCCCATCATTGCTAGTTCCTTCCTTCATAACGGGGCTTAAAGTATCAACAGATGAAGGTTTCTGTATGTGGTTCTCCACCAACAGGATAGGTGTGCTCATTTCTCTCTGAATTACATTCCAAATTAGTAAAACATGACAATGTCAAAGGAACAAAACCAAATTGAATTCAATCATCAATAAGTCAAACAATTCCTATAGTTAGGGGCCAATTCTCAATTATGAATACCAAGAATGAAGTCATAAAACTCACTTGTTTACTTTTCCTTTTTTGCCTCCTATGTTTCAAACGGATTTGAAGTTTCCTATCAACAATTGCATCATCCTCTTCTTTGACCTGTAAAGAAAGTGCATGAAAATATAATCAACTTCCTAAACAAGGGCAAACATATTGACATGAAGAAAAAATAGATATGCAAAACATTTATTAACATGAAATACCACTATATGAACTAATGTATCATAGCCCGGTTTGGTACATGTTAGCATATCAGTTGGTGCTTGTGTGCATCTGTTCAGAATATGCATGAATGTTCAAAAGGTCAAATGTCAAACACCATAACTAATTTGACAATTAAGAGATGACCAAAAGATCATATGCCAGTTTTGCAGTCATATCATAGTTATCAATCTTACATAGCACTTTAGCAGAGTGCAGCAGCTGACCCCAAGCGTGCAAAACTGGGGTTCATAGTTCAGAACAGAGAAAATAATGGAGTGTGATGTCACCACTGAAAATAGTGGCAAAGAAGGCTGTTGGTCACACAGCAGAGAGAACGGAGCAGTGTGGGAAACTAGCATCCAACTAGGGTTTGTCCGAGTTATGAAAAGGGGAAGGGGAAAATATGTTTTTCAAAATATCTCACTCTAGCACTGCTATAACACCACTAGGGCTGCCATTCAAAAACACACCTCTATTCAAATATTTTTGTGGCACATTGCCACTCTGCACCTCTATGCCGCCATAGCGCCTCTATTGTGTGATATCAATAATTCAATAACTGTATTAGAGTATTGTATACCCATAATTCATTGACTCTGTTTAGTAAACAATTAATATTGTTATTAGTCTGTTAGTCTTATTAGACTTACTTAGTCTAATTAGTCATCTGTTGTAGACAGTTATATAGCTGAACCTCTTTTGTAGCCTTTTTCAGAAATACAACTCAGTTTTCATTTTATATTTTTCTAACATTTCTATTATGGTAATCAGAGCAGGTTTTGAACCCTAACAGCCTAGCCCTTTTTATTTTGCTAGCACGATTGAGATCTTGTGATCTCTCTTGCAACTTCAATCTTCTTTGAGCGATCTTCGTGATTTCAGTTTGTGATTACAGTTCATAAATTCCAACTGGATCTTTTCTGTTGTTCGTTATTCTCTCCTTGCGATCACAATTCTCTCTTTTCGTGATCTGTCATCTCACTTTGTGGTTCTGGTTCATGATCTCTGTGTGCGATCTCTATTCACTGACTTCATTTGCAATCTTCGTCAGATTGCAATTTCTGTTTGCAATCTCAACTCGCAATTTCACCTTCCCGATCTACGTTTGAGATCTCCGTTCGCGATTTCAGGTTGATCTCAATTTTTGCCTTCACTGTCTGATTTTTCTTTGTGGTGTCGCTTCGATCGTAAAGATGATTTTGAGAACACAAAAGGAATGAAATAAAGATAATAGACATTTTATTCATAGAAGACAATATTAAGAAAACAGAGAAATGAAGAACAAGATATTAATAATAATGCCAAAAAATGGAATCATAAATACTTAACTGAAACAGGACATAATACACCAAACAAATAAATCTATATAGAAATCAATAAGCAGTTCATTCCAAATCAGAAATATTAAAAAAAAAAAGGTTGTTTAGTATGTACCAATGATAAGCACTCATAAACACTTAGCCAACTCATCCTTAAAAACCAGTTGTTAGGGGGAGAGAACTAAGCACTTCAATACTCCACTAAGCATCCCATACTACTCGATGTAGACACCCCATAATACCTAAGTCTTTGTCATAGCACCACACCTAAGAGCCGACATCTCGGCAACTCACACTCTACAACACTTGACTTGGTGAAACTTCACTCAACTTCATTGTCGGTCAGAACCCTCCATAAATAACCCTTTCTGAGATACTGACACAACCAGCTCTAATGCCAATTTATAAGCACCCAGGCACTTAGGGAACCATCATTAAAAGCTAGTTGTTAAGGGGAAAGAACCAAGCACTTGAATATTCTACTGAGCATCCCATACCACTCGATGTGGTACTTAGGCACCCCATAACACCCAAGTCCATATCTATCAACCAAATTCAAAAGAACTCAAGACAACTAAATGTGGTGAACATGGTGTCTACAATGAAACCAAAATAAAGAGTGAAAAATTATAATTAAAGCTCCAGTTGGGTTATTCAAGGAACAAGTTAAGGAAAATAGGAAAGAAAACAGAAAATTAACCAAGACATTAGCACTCAAGTCAATGACTATCAGAGTTGAACTTTTCTGCTGTTCAAATACACAAAAATATACAGCTGGCTTATTTAATATTCCTTAAGGATTAAAACCTTTTTCATGTAAATGCATGATTAGTATATTAGATACATTGGAAATGAATACAGGAATCCCACTTGGTAACAGATAAAGGAAAATCCACAAGACTGTCAAACAATATCTAAAACAAACATCTTAGTTTCAGAAACATTGATTATCAATAAACAAGAAGTATTAAACTCTAGTCATATTGGTCCTTGAAAAATGTTCTGCATTAACAATTATAATTTAGTCTCTCATTTACTTAATTATACGATTTAGTCCTTAAATTGTTCAAATTCATTTCATGTTATTCATCAAAACTAAACACTGATAGCAAGAAGACAAACATGAAACATGTTTGCATAATTTAAAGACTGAACATTTTGGCAACAACTTAATTACATGTTTGCATGATTTTAAAACTGAACATTTTGGAAACAACTTAATTTAAGGAAATAATCAATTTTTGAAAAGCTCTTTTACAAGGATAACAAGAGGAAAATGATCATTTCTTCAAATTAAGTTAATCCAAATCATGGTTATTGAATCAGGATTCGAATCATGAATCGGAAGAGCTATTTACGAATCATGAATTGAATCATATTATGAATCATAAGATACATGATCAATAAAAAATATAACATTTTAAGTAGAGTGACATAAGAAAAAAAGGAAGCAGCCTATATCGTAAGATGTTTGTTTGTTTCTTCTTTTTTTTTTGCATTGAACATAGTAGCAGAATATGTGGGACACAAATTAGAATTCGTTCCAACATTGCAAATAGATCTCCGGTCTTCCAAAAGAAATTTGGAATAAGACAAGTAGATGGGTATTTGAATAGGACAAAGGAGGGGGGTTAATTAAATATTTCATATACGATAAAGGGGGGTTTGATCTTTGAACCAAAGGGGGTCCCACAATTAGAAAAGATGTGCACAGTGCAAAGTAAAAGGCAAAAGCTTAGCCACCGCACTGTGACACACAAAAAACTTTTCAGAATTCGGAAAAGGCACCACAGATGCAGTGTCATTTCCATTTCTACAAAGTACTCACAAATTCCATAGCTTTGGGTCCGCCAGCCCGATCATGATTTTCCTACCCCCAGAGGGAAAAATCCTTCCCTTTTTTGGCCGGTTATGGGCAAGGAGGGATTCGAACCCCCGACACCGTGGTTCGTAGCCACGTGCTCTAATCCTCTAAGCTACAGGCCCAACCCCGTCATCTCCACTAGATATATGTTCCCCGGAGTATCCTAAAAAAATGGGAACATTTCCTCTCCCCAGCCTAAGAAGACGTGAAAGCGCTTCTATCTATAAGAGCGATGCATTCCGAGGTGTGACGTGGGAGATAAGGGATTTCATAATTGGTTGGAGTTTTGAATAAGACGACCTTTTCATTTTTCATTCTTATTAGTTTTTTCAATATTGAAAAGGTAAAGAGAAAGAGAGGTGTTAAGCTTTTTATCATCCTGGCGCCGAGCTATTTTTCCGCAGGATCTCCCCTACAGTATTGTCACCACAGTAGAGTTTAACCACCAAGTTCAAGATGAATTGGTGTGGTTCCTCTACGCCTAAGACACCAGAATATCGAAGAAAGGCATGAGATAAAAACAAATATATTGGCTATTCATTGTGAGGCCCTAATTCTCGACTGGAGGGTACACCAAAGGCCTTTGCCCTTCCATCCCTTGGATAGATAGAGAGGAGGGGCAAATTTTTGATTTTTTCATGTTGTCAAAGAGTTGAACAATGAAAATGGATGACTAGTGCCAGATCGAATTGATCGGATCATGTAGGAACAAAGTTCAAGTCTACCGATCTGTTAGGATGCCTCAGCTGCATACATCACTGCACTTTCACTTGACACCTATCATTAATTAGAAACGGCTCGTCTTGCGGTGACCTTCTCTTGAATTCTCAAAACTTCTTTCGCTTCATCCTCGCTGGGGCAAAGAACCCATCGTTGTCTCGCCTGTGCTACCCCATCTTCTAAAAAAAATTGAAAAAAGAAAACAGCCAAAAATCGAAACAACCACTTCTTCATTTTTTTTTTTTTGATCAGCAAAACTAATATATATATATATATATATATATATATAAAAACAGTACCAAGAGTACTGTTGAAAGATACATAACAGGAGGATCAACTCAGAACTTTGATGGCTTTGGATCAAAGCCATCGAAGTTCTGACAGATCGCACAAAAAGAAGCCAAGACAAAATACAACTGAGTTAGCCCTCCCCCAAAGATGCAAAACACTGACGCAAGTTACTAGATCAATAATAAAAAAGGGTATGAAAACCATCCTCTAAGATCCTAAGCCAAGACCAGCAAAAGAAAATGGCATCTTCCAAGAGCTTGTGACCGTTATAGGATTCATTGTGGAAAAGTATTTGGTTTCTATGCTTCCATGTACACCAAGTTAAGGCTGACCACCAGGTTAGCCACCTAGATAGAGCTTTCCCCCTTAGGTGGCAAAAAGATGATTGTCTGAAATGCTCCTTTGGGTTACAGGAGTATACCCCTGTGATGCCTACCCAAGCCCATGATTCCCACCACAGAGGTAAGATACAAGGGCAGCAAAAGAATAAATGTGATGCCTCTTCCTCAAAATTATTGCAAAAAGGACAAAGAGTGACTGGTATGTCTATATTTCTTCGTCTAAGATTGTCCCTTGTGGGTAATCTGTCCTTCAAAAGCCTCCATATAAAACACGCTACTTTGCATGGGATTTTCAGTTTCCATATGTACTTAAAAACTTCATCCAGACTAAGGCCTTCTTCCACCCTGCTGAGCATATTATAGGCACTTTTCACCGAGTATTCTCCGCTGGGATCTCCCAACCAAATCCATGAATCTGGTTTCTGCTGATTAATAACTACCCCCTGGATGTCTTCCAGGAAACTTATGACCAACTGAATCTCACACTCTCTAAAAGGTCTTCTCCATTGTAGCTGCCACTCCCACCCATCCTGGTTTTGATTGCCCATCTGCTGAATGACAAGTTTTTGTTGTTGTGAAATCTGAAAAAGTCTAGGATATGTGTTCCTCAATGAAGTCTGGTGTTCATTCCACAAATCATCCCAAAATAGTACCTTACTGCCACACCCAATCTTCCATCTTAGTCTGCTAAAAAACCAGCCGTCATGCTGAACAGTTCCGTAAACCAAAGATAAGTCTCTCCACCATATGGAAGCTGATGATAGCCTCGAAGAAGCCAGTAGGTTCCTCCAATCTCCATATTTGGATTCCAATAATTTAGCCCATAAGGCTTTCGGCTGATGAAATAAATTTCAGCACCATTTTCCCATTAACGCCTGATTGAAAAACTTTAAGTTCTTGATACCCAACCCCCCTCTCTCCTTTGATAGGCACACTGATTCCCATTTCACCCATGGAATTTTCTTCTGTTCAAAATTAGAACCCCATAAGAACCTCCACTGCAACCTTTCCAATTTAATTATGACCTGCGCCGGCACCCTGAAAAAGGAGAAGAAGAAAATAGGAATAGAATTAAGGACAGCTTTAATAAGTGTTACCCTTCCCCCAAAGGATAGGTGTTTGTGTTTCCACATAGCTAGTTTTCTCTCACACTTTGTAATGCTATCTCCATGTTGATCCCCGCCGCGGATTTGCCCCTATAGGAATGCCTAAGTAGGAGAAAGGTACAGACATTACACCACAATTAAGGAAACTAGCAGCTGCAGCTACCCACTGGTCGTCCATCCCAAAAGCAACAAGGTTGCTTTTATTACAATTTAGCTTCAGCCCCGACACCATCTCGAAACTTTTCAACAACACCTTTAATGTTTTAACATTTACTGTAGTTGCTTTCCCAAAGAAAATGGTATCGTCTGCATATTGCAAAATGCTGACCTCAATGTCTTTAGATCCCACCTTAAAGCCTTCATACAAACAGTTTATTTGTGCCTGTCTTAGCACCCCCGTAAGTCCTTCTGCAGCAATGTTAAACAACAAAGGAGCCAGCGGATCCCCTTGTCTAAGGCCTCTCTGGGGTTGAAATTCTGATGTTGGGCTTCCATTTACCAGTATAGATATAGTGGCTGATGACAAGCACCCTTTAATCCAGGATATCCATTTATCACAAAAGCCCATCCTCTTCATCATATACAAAAGGAAATCCCAACTGACTGAGTCATAAGCTTTTTCAAAATCTGCCTTAAAAATCATGCAGGACTTATTGCTCCTCTTAGCCTCCTCAACAGCCTCATTTGCAATAATGACGCTGTGCAGCATTTGTCTCCCCTCAATGAATCCAGATTGTCTTTCATCAATGATGATAGGCATCACCCTTTTCAGCCTGTTAGCAAGCAACTTAGCCACAATTTTGTAGATGCAACCTATGAGGGAAATAGGCCTATATTCATGTAGACTTTGTGGGTCCGAGGTCTTAGGGATCAAAGCTAAGAACGATGCATTTAAACCTTTTGGGAATGTGCCATTTGCATGGAATTCATCCATAAAGCGAAATATATCTGTCTTCAAGATCTCCCAAAAAGCCTTTATGAATTTGAAATT
Organism: Glycine tomentella; assembly: GCA_007407185.1. Classification (NCBI taxonomy): domain Eukaryota; kingdom Viridiplantae; phylum Streptophyta; class Magnoliopsida; order Fabales; family Fabaceae; genus Glycine; species Glycine tomentella. The sequence goes on along the minus strand of PYAF01004398.1, from coordinate 1,030,694 downwards.
GAACCCATCCAGCCCAGGGCTTTTATCGCTTCCACAGCTCCACACTGCTTCTTTTATTTCTGCTGGCTCGAAGGGGGCTGACAGAACACTATTATGTTGTGGATCCAGAATTGTGAAGTGAGCTCCATCTAATTTTGGTCTTTCAGCATTCAATTCTTGATAACTGTCTTTGAAAAATTGCCTGATCACCTCTTTTGCCCTTGCTGGCTCTTGAATCCAACAACCATCGATTGATATTCCTTGCAACATATTCTTCCGGCATTTCCAATTGACTGTCAAATGAAAGAATCGTGAATTACAGTCACCCTCCTTGATCCATTTGGACCTAGCTTTTTGCCTTAACAAAGATGCGTTGGCATTTGCAGCCACCCATAGTTCCTCCTGAAGTTGTTTTCTCCTTCTAATTTCATCTTCAGTCATTTGTCTGTTTTCTGTTTGCAATTCTAGATTGTTCATCTCCAATTCTAAAGATGTGATTTTCTGTTGAATATTTCCATATTGTTCCTTATTCCATATCTTCAACCTCTGTTTCAGTAGTTTAAGCTTCTCCTTTAAGATAAAACCTCCCCAACCAGATTTCCTATAAGAGTTCCACACCTCAGCTATAACCTTTGAGAGATATTTGTCCTGTAACCAGCAATCCATAAACCGAAAAGGCTTTGGGCCCCAATCCACTTGTGAAGAGCATAACAAAATAGGGGACTGATCTAAGTAGTTGCGTTTCATGGCTGTTTGATAGCACCCCTGCCATTGATTCATCCAATCAGCAGAGATGAATGCCCTATCCAATCTACTTTTAGCTAATCCATTCGGTCTATGCCATGTGAATTTTCTCCCAATTCTAGGGGCCTCCTCCACTTCTAATTCAGCAATCCAGTCGTTGAAATCCTTTATGGATCCTGTATATTGAGAATTCTGACCCAAGCCCATCCTTTCTGATGATCTTCTGATGTGGTTAAAGTCTCCAATAATGCACCATAAATCTGCAGCAAATGCTCTCCTCAGCTGTTTGATTTCATCCCACAAAGCTTTTTTCAGAGATGCATCACAAGGTGAGTACACATTAATTACTGTAATTTTTCTTTTTTCAGACAATAAGACCCCTTCCAAGTATATGTAACCATTGCCTTGCAGCCTTTTTTCTACCTTAAAAATTTCCTCACACCAAATACATAGCAAACCTCCAGCTTTATTAACTGCAGGCTGGAATTCCCACGCCACATTTGAATCACCCCACAAAGCTTGACAGATTATCTTTGTAATTGTTTCTTTTTTGGTTTCTTGTAGACATAGCAAGTCAACTTGTTCTTTTCCCACCATTTTTCTAATTGAGTTCCATTTAACCCCCCTCCCCAAACCCCTAATGTTGTAAGATATGATCTTCATGGATCCACCTCCTCTCCTCCCCTCCCCTCCTGGAAGTCTCCCCTTTTTCTGTTGACTCCAGAGCCAGAATTCTACTGATGATATCCTCCTTGGTATGACTAGTTACCCCAAGCTGTTGAGCCATAACCCAGAAGTCGTCTTGTTTGGGTGTGTTAAAGGTTGAGATAGAATCTGTGTCTGAGTTCACAATTTGTTTTAATCCCACGTCACTGCTAAGCCCTTTTGACCCACTGTCGCCTCCAGGCTTTGTGGGTGAATTGTGTCTAGAAAGTAAGGTAATTTCTTCCTTCCTTATGTTGACAAGGGATGTTTGCTCCTTTTTCCCATTGAGGCCCGCGTTCAGATCACTGTTTGTATTTACAGCTACTAGGCTTTTGTTATCATGCATATACTGATCCCTATGCTTCCCTCCCCTATGTCTTGAATAAACCCTCCATTGAGGCCCAATGCAATTTGGGCCCATCAGATTATTGTTTTTGTTGCCTTCAGAATTTGGTGGTCCACAATACATAGTGGGTCCCTCATAAGCCTCGTTTACCTTTTTGAACGTAATCCCTTCACTTTCTTTTCTTTCAATGTTGCCCATAGGGTGTGGGTCCCTCTCTGCCCCATATATTCCTTCAATTGTGATATTCTGATTCAGTGCAGGGGGGTAGACCAGCTGGCCGTACCCTCTTCTTCTCCATTTTCGTGTTGTCCCACTAAACAAAGCCGTTCATCCAAATCACCTAGTCGATCCGTACTTAGGACCTGTGCAGTGGGTAGCTTGTTGTCTCCAAAAGTATCCGCCACAAGCTCCATATCTTTGCTGCTACAGCTAGCACTGTCCTGTACGAGAGTATGTACCGGAGGTACCTGTCCCATACCAGCGTGTAAGGACCGATGGTCCTCCAAAACTTCAAACTGAGGTGGGTTAATTTTTTCCGACACTCCCTCCGCCGTGACGTTCAACGGACGATAATTATCATCTGAGGCCCCACTATCAACCTCCAGGCTATCAAGTGATGTTATTTCGTCGGAGGACTCTACCAAACACCCCTTCGTACATCCGCATCTGACCGAGGTCGCGTTTGCCTCCTCTGTGACATAAATCGGGTAATCGATTCCATTAATAGTAGCAACAATATTGTGCTTGATAATGGGTGTCCATGGAGTTTTGATGAGCACACGTGCTCGGTCCAGACGTTGCAGATCGTCGGTTTCATCATCCACTTTGAGCATGTCTCCGATAGCTGCCACTATTTTAGCCAGGTTTGTATAGTCCCACGCGTGAAGTGGGACTCCCCAACACAGGACCCAAACGAGACGAAAAGCTGGCTTCAAAGATGGTTTCCATTTCTCCAAAGAGTGGAATATGGAGAGTCCATGCACCTCTTCTCCTCAAGAAAACTCTTGAGCTTTGAAGTCACTTAGCCCCATTAACAGCACCATGTCTTCACCAAAGTATCTGGGCTTGATATCCTCTTCTCCTTCCCAGCCCATTTCGTCTTCCAACCTGTCGAACAATTTTAGGTTACTCAACCTACCAACCCATGCGTCCTGTAGCCATTTTTTGTTTTCGAGCTGAACGTCAAACTGTAACGTGGATGCAGTTGATTTTGTAATATCCACTGCATGCCTTGGATACCACCGTTTCTTAACATATTGGCCGGATTTGGCGACCACCTGGGCATATGTTGGTCTCTGATAATGTTGTCGAGAATATGGTTGAGGATATCGGGGTCCGGTTTCTACCCACTCGACAGTGTCGCTTGGGTGTTGTTTTTCCAATACTGTCGCCTTTCCTTTCAATGCAGCAATACGACCTTCTCGTTCATGTTTTGGAATGTTCGCGTGTAGCTTGAGGCCTCCTATTATTAGATTATCCAAAGCTCTTTCTAGGTTCAAGATGTTTTTGACACCTTTGAACCTGACAAAGCCATACCTTCTACCTTCTTTGTTTCTCTTTTTTGCGATAAAAACTTCCCTAACATCCCCCCATTTTTTGAAAATATGCCACAGTTCCTCCTCCCCGATGTCCTCCGGGAAACGGGTGAAATAAAAGGAGGAGACATCCTCGTGATTTCTCCAGTTAAGTGTTCTTCTAGCGCCGCCGCGTGCCGTCACCGGAACCGCGGTGTGATGTCTGTACCTATCCCCGTCGTACCTATAGCTATGTGGATATCTCTCTCTACCCTCCCCAATGTGTCTCTCTCTAACTCTCTCTCTCTCTCACAAAACATGTGATTCAACTACAATTTGCACAATAAAGAGTACGATTCCCGCTCAAAAACGATTCAGCATGCGATATGTATCGTCATCCTTCAATTTGGTATCGAATCAAGATATTACTTGTACGATACATATGATACTAATAACTATGATCCAAATACACACTAAATCATACACTTCATTTTAATCAGGTAGTTTGTCAATGTAGAACACTTTCAAGGATTAGCATCCTATTTTACTCGATAAATAAATAATGAATTGATAACTACCTTTTTAAATTGTCTCCTTTGCTCATCAGAAAGATCTAATTCTCTTTCATTTGCAATGGCAGCTGCAATAAATGGATCCGTAGAATTGCCATCAACATCATCAATCTCCTCCACCTAAAGAAAAGGAATTCCCAAAAAGAAAAAGGTAATTAACATGGTGAACATACATCACCTACGGTGAAGAACATGCTTTACGAAACAGCTTCTATAATGTATTAAATTATGTAAAAGCCTACAATTTAAGAATGCATTGAAAAGATCAAAATTCCAAATACCAAAAAAATTAACCAAAATTCTACATATAGAACAAAACCAAACAAACAGGACTAAAGATAATTCATGAATCCTCAAACAACAATTCAACAATTATAGGATACATGCACACAAGGGCAATGCCAAATTATGAGGCAAACTAGCAAATTTAAACTGGTATTCAAGGTACACAAGGGCATGCTACATTCTGTTAAGGACGGTAACTGAGTAAAACCTAACAAATGATTTTTACAAGGAAACATGAGAATGGATGAATTACTAATGGCATTTTTTCATTGGATAAAAATAACATCACTAACATTACCCCAGCCATTTCCTGACATTTATTTATATATATTTGTATAGCACTACATGTAGTCCAAATCATCAAGAATCAAAATTCAGGGCATCTCAAATTCAAGGGTAGGAGGGAAAAACAAATGATGAATAGAAAAAATTAACAGCTAGCTCCAGTAATTATTCTTTCTTCCTCATCATTTGATTCCTTAGACATATACATCAATAAAATATAAAATAAAATAAAAAGCAGTAAACACAGTCAAAAATGTATTTTCCACCTCATCAACTCCAGGAAATTTGAGTCCCATCAAGGCAGCTTGCTGAGGAGTGCTGGCCAAATAAACAGAAGCCCAATGCTTACTGCCAAATGAAGCATCAATGCCACTCCCATCAGAAACTATTTTATTGAACAGATCCCAATCCCCCTTAGTTTCATTCTTTATTGGCTCCTGGGTTTCATCACAAAGCTTTTTTTGGAGAAAGCCACTAGCACCCTCTTCCAATAATTTACCATGTCGCCTGAACCAACACCAAAAACCTATAAGATGATAACATATTTGATTCTTTCTAGATCCAATGCCATATAAGAAGCATACCTTCTAACAGGTCTGTTTACTTGCAGATGTTTCTCAGCATCAGCAATTGACTCAGCAATTTCAGCAGTTGCCAGAGAGCCAACCCAATGATTCCTCTTTTTCCATGCTTCAGTGGAGCAAACATTAGGAGCTTCTCTTTCAATCAACTTATAAAGGCTAGGAAGCTCAATGCCAGCCCATTCAAGTTGTTCCTACTCAAGATCATGCCAATAAATAGCAGAAGAAAAACATAAGCACATTTCAGAGGCAGAATTTATAACAGCTCCAAGAAAATTGCCACAACAACCAAACAAAAATCTTAGCAACTTGGAATGTTAGAATCTAGCACAATTTACAAAATGGAACAAAAAAAGAAAAGCATCAACATCAACAACACCTTTAACCCAAGTTAATTAGGATCGGTAGTAGATAAACCCAATGATAGATACGAGGAAGTTGGAAAAGAAAAGGAAAAAAGACAAAAGAAAATAAGATAAAAGAAAAGGAGGGGAAAAATGAAGACGAAAAGAACAAAAAAGAGATCGTCTGGAACATAGAGATAATAACGGGTCTAGCCCTCTACCAAGCTAATAGTTTTTCTCCATTCCATCCTAAGACACATCTTCCGCCGATCTATATCTCACTCTATTAAGTCTTGTTTAATTACCTTTCCCCAGGTAAGTTTCGTCTGGGGAAGCCAGTTACACAAAGCTTTGACCATTGTGGAGTCTGGGGAAGGTCAAATGCATGCAACCTTAATAAATGAAGAGTAGTAGAGATCAAGGAAGGAATCCAAACAAAGTTGAATACACAAGTGATAAGTTGGTGGTTCACAGTGGCACAGTGGCAAGACCTCAAGGTAAGAGAGATAAACGAGCCATTATAACCTAATAGCTTGAGTTGATAACAAGGCACCATCTTGAGTCTACGTGACAAAATGAGAGAGAATTTTTTTCTAAATGTGCTTGAGGGTGTTTTTCATACACTAGCATTGATTGTTTATATTTAAGAGTAATACAAAGATAACCAATACCTAGCTATACCATGTATCTAAGCTACTTAGAAAAATTAATTATGTCAATTAATATAGCAGAAATTATGGTGATGAATGAATTTCAGCAAGTATTATGTCAATTAATCTCAAATGCAAGGCACAAGGGTGAGATCAAAATCATAGACTTCTATAAACATGGCATTTTATATGCAAAACTACAAAGCAAAAGTAATCACTAGCATTTTTAAAACTCCCAAGCTCCTGCCCACCACCTGCTCAAATAAAAGGTTAGCATAGCAGGTTTAAGATCACAGCTCAATCTGTCACCACTCTCCAGTGATCTGGGTTATTGCAAATTCAGACATATTTTAATCAAGTTCGGTGTGAATTTACCTCTGAGGCTATTTTACTTTTTAAGTATCATAGCCAAAAAGAAATAAAGAGAAAGACCCAAATCAATATCATAAGAAGCAGAATACAGATGAGACCAATTTCTTAGTATTGATAGTGATAAAAATTGAAGAAAGCACAAAGAGAAAAGCAAATATTGCTAACCAAAATATCTATTGAAAATCAAAGATAAAACCAAACCAGTAAGTGGGCACTTTCGGTTTCAAGGTCATCCAGAACAGCTTCCCACTCTTCTTTAAAAGTAGCCATCTCATTAGCAACAGCAGTTTCCAACTACAGACAAGATACACAAATCATACAAAAACAGAAAGATAAAAAAAAAAAAAAAAAAAAAAAAAAAAAAAAAAAAAAAAAAAAAAAAAAAAAAAAAAAAAAAAAAAAAAAAACAGGGACAAAGGGAGAAACCAACATCATCTCCCTGAAGATTTTGCTTCAATTCTTGTCTAACTTCACTCTCCACTTTAGAAAGAGACTCATCTTCAAGAGCCTCTTGAGCCTCTGCAGCCTAAAAGAATGTTAGAGGACCTCCATTGTTGATATTTTTTTATCAGCAAAAACATTATATATATATATATATGATAATAAACATAGTACAAGTAGTACTGCCGTATATACATCCTAACAAGAACAAAAGCAGAACTATGGTGGCCTAATACATGAAGAACAACATGAATTAAAACACCCAAGATCTGGCTTTAGACTAGGTCATTATCCACATCACAATAAAGAAAATTCTACAGGATATATCCCCCCCTGAAAACTAAAACTCTCCCTCATGTTACTAGACCAGTAGTGAAAAGGGATGTCAAATCCTATTTCCAGATTTTTGAGCCAAGACCAGCAAAAAAATACAGCATCCTCCATCAACTTCTGGCCATTAAAACCTTCATTGTGGAAGACAATCCTATTCCTATAGTGCCAAATGCACCAAGTCAGAGCAACCCACCAAATCTGCCACCTCTGTAACCTGAGACTATTAATATAGCAGAAAAAGTGTTGACGAAAATGTTCTTTCGGCACTGCAGAAGATACCCCGAAGATGTTTACCCACAACATTGATTCCCATCACAACGGCATAATTCTATCACAACTGAAAAATAAATGAGACGCATCCTCCTCATGCCTTTTACAAAAAGGGCAGGTGACATCAATGATTTCCAAATTCATTCTTCTTAAGTTATTCTTTGTAGGCAGTCTGTCCCTCAACAATCTCCAGGCAAAGCATGAAGCTTTACAAGGGATTTTTAGTTTCCATAGTGCCTTGAACACTTCATCTTGATTCTAGGTTATGTCATCCCTATTAAGTAGCCTGTAGGCACTCTCCACTGTGTATATCCCGCTCGAAACTCCCTCCCATTTCCAAGAGTCTGGTTGCTGCACTTGTACCACGAGACCCTGTATTTCCTCCAAAAATTTTACCACCATTTCAATTTCGCCCTCCATGAATAACCTTCTCCACCGGAGCTGCCATTCCCAACCAAACTGTACTGATATTCCCATTTGCTGAACATAATGTTGCTGTTGTTGTGAAATCTAATATAGTCTAGGGTATTTCTCCTTCAATGGCACCCTATCCTCCTTCCATCCATCGTCCCAAAACAGCACTTTCGATCCGCAACCCAGCTTCCAGCTTGACCCTCTAAGAAACCATCCTCCCCCCTCATTCAAACTACAAACGAGACTTAGATCTCATCTTATGATAATAATTGATAGGAAGCCAAAACATATCAAATTATAGGATTCGAATCATGAAATGTATGATTCTAATAACTATGATGTCAGCATCTCAATTGGCTTGAGAGAGGTATCAAGGTGAAATTTCAAAATTTGAAAGAAGTTGACAAAGCTTGTGACCCAGGTACAGGCTCAATTTGTTGTTTCCAGACAAGAAAATTCTTGTCATCAAGTTTTTCAATGAGTGGGTGGAGAATTTGGATATTAGGTCACTGGACGTGGTGCAAATGTTCATGCATGCAGCGCATAACTTGCCAAAGGCTGTGAAGCCATAGGATCTGATCGCAGTGGTGGCAGATGAGATAAATCTGGCACCTTATATGGTGGCAAAGGTAAATTTGGTAAAGTCAGATCCAAAACAATTGATTAGGCTTCAAAAGCTCTGGATACCATAAAGAAGGATAGAGAGAGAGACAATCTTAGAAAGTATTTGTGAAAATAAAGTTGATTTTGTAGGCAATGATTTAGTGTGGGTTTGGTTTCACGCTAGATTCTCGAGAATCACATTGAAATACCAGTTAACGTGTTTTCTTAGGTAAATTTTCACATGATCTAAAACAAAAATTGCAAACATAACCCCAAATATAGGTTGAGCCTCTTGCCAGATGGGGATTAAAGGGGGGATATTTCCATGAGGCATGGTTGGTGGAATGGCTGGCCTTTTCCCATGATAAAGGGCGTTTTTTGTGGGTGCAACTCCAACTATGCCAAAATGCAATGCTATTTTGTATGCAAGTAGCCATCGAAGGTCACAATGCACCATTATAGCAGAACGCATGTTGTGGTATTTATCCCTATATTTAAAATCATTTAGATAGTAATATCAGCTGACAAAAAAATCAAACTCTAGCCTAACAATCAATGATTGATTATTCTAATGATCTAATAATTAGTGAATATAAATAAATATAGTCAAATTTCTCACATAAAATGCTAATATTCTAACAACTAGAAAAAAAAATTCTTAGTAGAATGTTTACGTATTTAGAAGAAGAAGAAAACCCAACTAGATAGTGTTCAAAGAGGAGTTAGTGAGCAACTACTAAGTTGACTAGTTATTCATAAACTCGTTAACTAGAATTAGTTTTTTTATTTATTTCCTTAAACAATTAAATAACCCTAAAAAATTCAATAAGTTAGCAATTATTACTAAGCAGGAAAGAGATTACAATTAAATTGTAATTAAAAAAAACATAAAGTGAAGATAAAACTTAGAATGTGGAATAATACCTGATAAGAGATCATGAAAAGCGTAAATAGTGTATGTTAGTATGGTGTTGGGAGGGGGTTAGCTATCTAGCACATTTCATGCTTGTGTCTGTATAAATATAATTATAGTACCTTACTCTCCACTTCTAACAACTCAGAAATAAGATCTTGTATTTCCTCTTCTGTTAATGGCTCCTGCATGATATGCATACAAATGGAAATAAAGTACACTAAAGTTTATATCAAAAAGCTAATATAGACAGTTTTTATGAGTATTAAAAAAACTATCATTGATAATCGAAGATAGGGTGAAATAAAATATCTAGATGACTGACCCCAAGATGCATTCCATCATCTTTTTCAGGAACTAAAGATTCCTCATCATCTGAATCATCATTGAAAGAACCACTAGAAGCACTCTCAATATCCACCACTTCATCCTCAGTTTTTCCCTCCATCTCTAGCAAAGGTTACATCATTAGGACATACAAACATACAAGACAGCATATTAAGTAAGAACTATGTATGGAATGTATAACAGTACAACCTTCCAAGAGAATGATAAAGAGGCCAACAACAATGTGGAAGAAAAGCACAACAGTGGCAAATACTAGAACAACAAACAGTATTCAAAAATATGTGGAAATAATAGTTTCATGTCCAAAGATAATAGTTTCTTTTCCCATGATAGATGAGCCAGGTATTTTTTTGGTCAGCAATAGATAAGCCAGATACATTAACCAGTGGGTTTTGAATCATGGTAGTTGAATTGGGATACAAAGTGTGAATCGGAAATCCCATTTTACGAATCACGAATCATATCGCAAGTTGTAAGATTCACGATCAACAATAAAACTTAACAAATATATACACACACCCCAACATAAAAGCACAAATTCATGATCAATAACAAAAAACAAAACTCTAGGATCATTTTAACAAATATATGAGAAATGAAAACATAAATATATATATAATCATTTTGAAGTCAAATAGCTAACAAAGTGTAATAAAAGCTTCAAAACAAACACAATAACAGCCACAAGGGCAACAACGAGGAGACAAGAAAGACCACCAGCACCAGTAGTTAGAAGACGACAAGAAAGACCAACAAAGATGAGACAAAAGCCACTCATGGGTCACTCATGTTTGGAGGCAACAGAGAAAGAAGAGCAGAACTGTAAATGTGAAGGAAACCATAAAAACGTGAAAACCAGCAAGTGGGCCACAATGGGTCTAACGAAAGGGAAAAGAACATTGCATTTCCTATCATTTCTACTTTTTTTGGGGGGGGTTGGGGGGTTGGGGGGAGGGGTATTTTTTAGGGGTTTTACAGAGTCAGGGTCGTGCATGACCTGAACCAGTTTTGGGGTGTGACCCACTGCACCAGACTCACACGATTCAGAAGAACTCACGGTTGATGTGATTCTGGAGCAATACATGCGATTCGCTTGTGATTCATACCCAAACACAATTCAATCTTCAATTCAAATCACCAGCCATGAGACTCATATCATACGATACTAGCACTACCATGTTTCGAATCCATTATTTCACCACCATCCTTCTTCTTTAAAAAGGACAAGGCAGAAGTCACAAATAATCATCCTTATTTGACACGTAAAAAAAGCCTATTTCTATTTACTGGTTTTGATTTACACAGCCTGAAAACAGGAAACAATGTTCACTCACACAATTAAGCTAACACTGCAGTAGTACCTAAACGAGCTTTCAAATAGAATGTAGACAACATCTAAGTCATCTATCCCTCAGTGCCCACAAACCCATAAAAAAGTTTTTTCTCCAATATTACTCGAAAGCATTTTACAAATAAAAGAATCAGCATTGCTTGATTGAGTGTTTAGCAACAAGATCCAAATCATCTTAGCCACCTAATTTACTGGCATTCCTTGTGAATATTGAAAACCTTGACAACAAGCTCCATCCAAATTTTCTAACTTAGAATTGGCAGCTTCTATATTGGCTTGGCTTTTTATAAAAAATCTACCGCGACAAAATGAAATAGAACCATATCAAATTTGAGTAAAAGTACAGTCAAATGTCAAATAAGCAGTGCAGTAATGACGCCCAAGCCCTAAGGCAAACAATAACAAAACATTTAATTACAAAATTTCTCGGAGTTATCCAAAATTTCTCAACATGTTACACGTGAAAAAGTTCTCTGATTCTCTCCGTTTACAATTTCGCGCTAATGTTAAACAATAACAGTCCAGTGGTTGGTCGGGGATAAACACTAAACCTAATTAATTAACAGAAAATATCTAACGCTGCAGCAATTAACATAACCAGCATTTTGCGTAATGCTACTTATTGATTGAAAGCAAATATTCTGAATCACGCTACAAAACGAAGCGTAGTACCTTAATCGCGGAAACAGAGGAAAGTAGAGATGTGGTTTCGGAAATGGTTTCTGGATCTCTACGTTAGCATAGAAAATGAGAGAGAGAGAAAGGGAATTTGGTAGCAACCTCCGAAGAGAATCAAGATTATTCGATCCTTCTTCCGAATAAGGGTACGGAAAGGAAGAGGTTTATAAATATGATGAGTCGGGTAGAGTGTGGTGTGTTCTCACGTGACACGCTGTTTCGGTGTTTGGGGCGAAATTTGAAGAGGTATCGTGACGCGCCGTGAATTTGAAGGAGGGAGAACTGAGGAGAGAAAAGACACAAATATCAAAATATGGTACTACCTTTTAAAAAAAGCTTCGTGATGAAATGAAACCAGCAGCGACTCAATCCATTCACCGAACGTAGATTTTTTTGTCCTCCTTTCTTTTTTGACACTCGAATTCGATTAATTAGTAGTAATTCTCGACCATTTTTTCTTTGTTTTATCTATAATTACTAATCTATAATCTATAACTATTAATAATAAAAATTATCTTTATGTACATATTTATGATTTTATCAATAAGTTAATTTTTAAATTTTAAATTTTTCTTTTAATTTACGTTAACTTTCTATTTTTTTTTAATTCTATCATTTTTTATTAATTATATTTAACTTCTATTTTTTTATTATTTAAAAAATTTAAAGAGGTACTGATAATAAAGAAAAAAGAGAGAGGGGAGAGAGTAAATAAAATAATTGAAGTGACGTAAGATAGAAAAAATAAATTCTATAAAAAGATAATAAAAATTAAGTATAAATGAAACTAAACATGGATAAATCAGTTTGGAATCTTGTCGCTAAGAAAGATTGTTTATGGGTTAATATGTTGTCGGTCCATAAATATCTTTCTCAACTTTTTCCTAAGTGTTAAATCGACTCTATACTCTTGCTCCTAACTTTCAGGATTGTTAGATTTGGAAACATAATTCCAGTGGTATCAACACTGCAAACTCAACCTATTATTGGTTGAATAATAGCCATGCAAATTCTCATCTTACATCCTATAGATGGTTTCGTGACCGACGAATGACACCTTTTGTCATGCTTGCTCTCATGATTTGGTAGATACCCTCCACTGCATCAGTGATTGTTCACACATGCCAAAGAAGTGGGGTCCAAATTTGATTTCTTATCCCAACCTGACTACTTTGATCCTAACTCTCGTATATGGATTCATAACCGCTACCAGGTGCCAAGAGTTACCTTTTAATGGTAACCTTTTGGTGGATTTGGAAATGGTGCAATGATAGAATATTTGATGAGCAAAATAGCTAGGGACATCCAGCAAGTCATTCACCACATTATGATGTTGCATGATGACATGATCTTAAATTCTTAATTATGTGCCCAAGATCAGGACATTGATTCAGACCCATATATTCAATGTTGATGGAAGTTTTAACCAACAAAACATCTTGTAATGGGTCGAGTGGCCTTATTATTCGTAACCATGATGCTAAGTGGGTTAGCTTTCCAGCTTACGATGGTTTCAAAGATGCTTTAAAAGACTGTTTTTGTGGCTTGGAGGTCGCGTGGGATAAAGGCTTCAAAGCTATTTGTTGTGAAATGGATAATGTAATTTGGATTTGATCAACTCATGGGAGTGCCCTATTTTGCATCGGTATGTTGTGTTAATGACCCAAATTTGTGGTTTTGTTAATTGTAGTAGGAATATTAGTTTTACTCGATCGTGTTAATAGGGAAGCAAATTTGCTGCTAATTTCCTTGCTGTTGTTGGGCTTAGTCCAACCCAATATTTTTTTCTCTGATTTAATCTTTTTCCTGCTCTTAACACTATCATCCTTTCTTTCAAAATAAAAATAAAAACACTATCATCCTTAAGCATGGGTTAAGGTAGTTATTTTTGTTATATTTTCCCATAATAAAAAAAAAACTTGGTATCCGCACAATCAACAATTACAATTTTTTTGTTTTTATAATTTTTTTAAATCTGAAAAGGGAAAAACCCATACTTTAAGACTTGTAGTCAATCAATTATTAATTGTGTCATTATAAAAAATATTTGTCACATGTGCATATTTTTACTTTCCTGCTAAAACCGTTGTTTAATTTATTTTTTTTAATTTACAAAAATACATAATCATTAGAATTTAGGTGATGACATCAAAAGTTATATATAATCAAATTAATTAGTTAAATCTCATTTTAATTTTAATTTTACATAACACTAAAAATTTATCATATTTTATGAAAAAACTCTGCAAATAAAATGTTGAGATTTGAACATTCAAGACTTTCCTTTTAACAAAAGCTTTATAAGTATTAAAAATATTTTATCATTGAATGACAAGTTTGCAACAACTTATTAATATATTGTGTCGTATCTTTCAATATTAATTTTATTTTAAACATTTTGTTAAACTAATTGCGTCGCATATAATTCATGTGGATATGTGAGTTTTTACGAAGAATGAACAATTATGTATTATTGATGCTTATTCAATGGTTTTTTCAAGCTTTTACAAGGTTATGGTAAGCGCTTTGAGACCTCCTCCACAAGGGAAATTATACGCTCCACCTCTTCCATGACATATGTATGATTAGAGAGGCTAAGATCCATGGGAGGTTAAGAGGAACACCCGTGTGCATAAGGATCAAATGTGAACAATGAACAGTGTGGCTTTAGTAACAAAGAGGTCAATCAAGGTGAGAGTGTCAGACTACTTGCTAAGTTCTTAACGCGAGGCTAAGTAAGATAACAAGGTGGCTTTTGAATTTAAAAAAAAAAAAGTAGCGCTTGATAGAAAGTAGCACCATGCTTGTTGCGCTTTGTTTGGGAGTGAGATTTTGGAGGGGAAGGGAAGGAAAGGTTTAGGTAGAGCCATCTCTTTATTTGGGAGTTTTAATTTTTGAGGAAAAAGATTTGAGGATTTTCAAAACTCCTCTGGAATTCTCCAAAGCCTAAAAATTGTTGTTCACCCTATTTGGAGGTTTTTAGAAGGAAAAGTAACTAAAATTACTATTTTACCCAATTAATGTTAATAAAATTATTATTATATCCTAGTCAGTGTAAGATATAGAGTGTATTAATTTTTGAAATAAGCACAAAATTATAAAAATATCTTATTAACTCTCTATTTCCCTCTCTTAATATATTTTTAACTCCCAAACAAGAAACAAAAAACTTTCCTCATTTTCCTCCCTTTCCTTCCCCTTGAATCTTTTTCCTTCCTTTCCCCTCCTAACTTTCAAACAAATCCCCTCCTAACTTTCAAACAAAGCCTAAGGTGACTTGTGAAAACTCTTAACCAAACCTGAACTTGTAAAAAAATATATTTGTAAATTGTAAACTTTGAATTTGAAAGAAGGAACAATGTGGGTTTTTTTCCCCAAAGGGGGCAAAAAAAAATTTATTTAGCAATTGGGGGTGATTTTTAAAAAAATTACCATTTTGGGGTAAATCGTGCCACATGGCACGACTCTTATTTTTTAAAAAATAAAAATTTGTCGCTAAAAATTTGGTCTCTAATTTCGGTCGTTAAGACTTTTTGCGACATAATATTATGGTTATTTTTGTTTTTTTGTTTGCAACCACAGTATTCTGTCGCAAAAAGTATTAATGATTGAAATAGAGATTGAAAATAGCGACCAAATTTTTTTAAAAAAATAAGAGTCGTACCACGTGGCACAACTTACCCCAAATGGTAATTTTTTTAAAAACCACCCCCAATTGGTAAATAATTTTTTTTTGCCCCCTTTAGGTGAAAGGCCAACAATGTGTGAGTCAACTTTCATATATGATTAGGTTTGAGTTTCAATAAAGTTATTTTTCTCTGCTTACACTCGCCCAACATGAGTTGCAATATTTTTTTTAGTACTTTTTTTAATCTAATACCTATACATTGTGGTGAATTCTAATATGAAGTCTAAAACTCTTTCCTTCATTCGTGTATCCCAAAATTGACCGACAATAACATGTTGATAATCGAAAGAAAAAATATAGTAAATAAAATCATTTTAAAATTATGTTTTCTATTTTTTTAATCTCCTTTCCTTCTTGGTGCTCTTCTCTTCCATTTTGACCTCGTCGGCAACTCCCACCACTACCCCTACCCTCCTTTCTTTGTCCTTAATGTCTGGCATGAGAAGCAACAATAACACCGTAGAAACCAACTGATTATTGTCAATTTTTTTTCCCCTCCTTTTTCATTTTTTTTTTGTTTTTCACCTCAGATCTATAAGATTTGATCCTCCCTCCATGCCTCCTCTCCCGCCTCAACCTTGTCCGCAACCCCCACCACACCCACAACCCCGCATTGGAAGAACCACTATAGTGCTCAGTGTTTTTCATATTTAGGTCTTGCAATATTTTGTAGCTAGTAGAAGAGAGGTGAATCTGGTAATGGTAGGAACCGATGAAGAAATTAAAAATAAATAAGGAAATATGTAATGAATTAAGATTTAGAATTTGAATGAAATTGAAAAAACATGACAACATAATTTCTCTCAAATTTGAAATGGTGACAAGTTGGTTCAATTCATTATTAAAAAAAAGTGACAAGAGAGTTACAATAGAGTGGTGGGGTGGTAGGGAAGTTGACAAAAAAATGGTATAAAAAAATTTAAATGTATTTTAAAAAATACGGCCAATTAATTTCCTTCCTTAAATCTTAACTCTTGAATATTTAATAAATTTATCTAATGATAAAAATTAGTGCTTCATCGATAAAGATGAAATTTTAGTACTTCATATTATAATTCACTGGCTTGAAAATGCACTTTTAGAATAGTTTAACTAGTTTATGGCTAGGTTCCCTATTTTGCCGAGTCCTACTACCCATTTGCCACAACTTATAGACAAAATGAAGTGTGATGAACTCATGAAGACAATTTATATTTTTTTTTGAAATTGATCAAATCACATAGAAAGAGAGCATAAGCGTTCAGTTATCACTTTTCAATGTGCGATTGATTTACAAAATTGAAAAAAGGAGAAGAACATTTAACATCTGGCTTAACTCTAATCATTATGCAATTACCATAATCTATCAATAAGTGTTTAACTTTTACAATAATAACTCATTTTGTTCATGCATGTCTTTGTCACCCTTTTTACCATTATCAAGCATGTTAAAATAAATTTTTTATATAATTTCTTAACTTTATGCTATTTACCTATGTAATGTCAAACCAATTCCAGTTAAAATGTTTTTCAATGAAAATGTTTTTATTAAAACAGTCTAAATGTAATTATAAACTCAATTCATAGAAAAAATAAACCTCAGCTTATCAAGTAGAAAGAATATTATTCGCATCATAACTAAAAAGATAATTAAGTAAGACAATAGTTAATATTTGAATAATATTATTAAATATTTAGAATATAAAATAATTTATAAGAAATAATATAATCAAAATTTTATATTTAAATCTTAATTAGTTTGGTCCTTCCATTTTTTTTATCTCAAGTTCCACCACTGATTGAAAAGTTATTTCGGTCATTCAATTTTGATTTAAATAAAAGTGGAACTTGTGAATTTTTCTATTTGGACTGAATTCAATTTGCATGTTGTGCTACAACAACAATGGTTTTTTTAATAAAAAAAGAACCATCGCAAGATTTTTCTTATATTAGCAACTTTTTAAAACTACACCTCATGACAACTTAATGTTTTAAATAAATTAATTATATAAGATTTTTAGGATGTCACATTTTCTATTTCATCGAAATTTTTCGTTCCGAAATTAACACCAAATTAACATATAGAGTGTGTGCATTTTTCAATAGTTTTTCGTTCCTAGACGACCTTGTACTAGCAATCTAATTTATCTCTTGTATTATTTTTGTATTAAGGCTGTAACCCATCTATCTACTATCCATCCCCTTCGATGCTGTTCTTGCAGTTGCAGCAGCTCTAGTGGTAGGATAGAGAATCTCCCACTTTATTCAATTCAATTTCAATGTCTATCTCTTCCTCCCTCACTCCTCTTCTCTAAACTCAACCATGGCTTCTTCTCCACTTCACTCACCACTTTATTTCCCCCAGCGTCCACTTTTCACTTCCATCCGCCCCATTCCAAACCGAACATTCATCTCCAACCACCCCCGCCGAACACCACGAACCCCACTCTCCCTCGCTCCCATCTCCCTAACTCCACCAATCACCTTCGCCGCAAAGTCCACACCCACACCCTCCCCGAACGACGACGTTTTCTCGAAACACCTCGTTCGCGCATTGTTCTGCTTCGCCGTTGGTTTCTCCGCGCTCGGCGCATTCCACGCTACTCCTCCTGCATTCGCAATTGCAGCTCCATGGTCTTATTGGGCAAAGAGAGGCACCGAGGAGAAAGAGAGAGCCAAGAGTCACCAGTACTCAGACTGCACCGATAGGCTGCTTGAGACGGTGTCGTTTCTGTTGAAAACCGTGGACGAGGTTCGGAACGGGAATGGCGACGTGAGCGAGGCGGAGGCGGCGCTGGAGGCCGTGAAATCGAAGAAGGAAGAGATGCGGAAAGAGATTAACGGGAGGCTCTACCCGGCGCTGAAGAGGCTCAGGAGGGAGAGGAAGGCGCTGTGGAAACGGTCCGGGGAGATCGTCGGCGAGATATTGAATGCGATGGCGGAGTACGATAAGTTGAAGGCGAAGGTGGCAGCGAACGAGAAGGAGAATGCGAGGATGAAGGAGTTGGAGGAGAGTGTGGGAGTGATGGAGGATGAGTACAATGGTGTGTGGGAGAGAGTTGGGGAGATCGAGGACAGGATTTCGAGGGAGGAGACTGTGGCGTTGAGTTATGGAGTGAGGGAAATCAATTTCATAGAGAGGGAGTGCGAGCAGCTGGTGGAGAGGTTTAAACGGGAAGTAAAAAACAAGGACTTCAAAAGGTCACATTGCCTTGATAATTTGAATCAATGCGTTTTTGTATCGTGATGTGTTTGTTTATTTGTGCATTCGTTAATATTCGATAATTCTGAATGCAATTTTATGTTCTGGTTTTGTCTGCATAATTAGGTGAGTGAGGAGGTTATTGTAGGATAGTATGTGGGTGAGGATTTTGTGTCACTTGAGTCAAATGCAGTAGTTAAGGAGGTTGTTAGAATTTTTAGGGTGTAACCTCTCTACCATTTGTGGAGTTTGGGTTGCTTGGAGCCTCTTCATACTATTATTAATTTATTTTGTTATTGCTTTTTTGTGTTTGATTTTACCTGGCCGAGGGACTTAATATAAGAGGGAAATTGCCGTTAAATTTTGACAGGGATGAGACTTATCTCTTGAAATCATTTTTGAATTGGTTCATCTTACAAATAAAGCCATATAACACTGTTGTCATGCAATAATTTTATTGGTTGCATAATGTTCTGTCATGCAATTTAGTTTTGGTATGGTGCATTTGAAATTTAGTGTCACTATGCAATCATCTTGTCATGTGGTTGCAGTTTGCCTACTGGCTCAGTTACCAGGCTCTCAAAATCTGCCATTCAGAAAGATTTGGAAACTGTTCATAGAAAACAAGCAGAACAAATAATTCTTCCTAGTATTTTGGATGTCGAAGATCTTGGGCCATTCTTTCATGAAGACTCTATTAATTTTGCCCAACGCTTAACAAAAAGTCTTAAAGACTCTAGGGAGAAGCAAAGGAATTTAGAGGCTCAGATAAGAAAAAAAATGAAGAAGTTTGGCAAGGAAAAACGCATTATTATTTATTCACCAGAAGAAGAGGTGGTTAAGGGTTTTCCCGAAGTTGAGTTAAAGTGGATGTTTGGAAATAAGGAGGTTGTGCTTCCCAAAGCTGTTGGTCTCCATCTGTACCATGGTTGGAAGAAATGGCGTGAAGAAGCCAAGGCAAATCTAAAACAGAATTTAATTAAGGATGCCGAGTTTGGCAGACAATATGTGGCTGAAAGACAGGTTCTATTTCACTTTTTCATTGTATCTATTTGATGCATAAACTGCATAATATATGTGATAGAATACCAATAAAAATTGATGTTTATTATGATTAAACACAGATTTTTACAGAAACTACAGCAAGAATGCTGTCTACAGAGACTGCACTCTGTCCAAACTTCCTCCTAACTCTACTTACATAATATACTAGGGATACATAAGTGCTACATAACTATACTGCATTGCTAAATACATAACTATTATGCAACCATCCTGCATAATTAAATGCATAACTGTCATACCACAACTGCCACATGATCAGATTTCTACATCCTAGGTCCCCTCATAGAGTATACCTTCCAAATAGGTGGATTTTTAGACTCTCTAGTCCCATCAATATGTTTATTATGCATGCTTGTAGATTTCAATTGTTTTTATTTGATAATTTAGATAGTAAAGGACCTTATAATGGCTTCAGACTTTAAATCATTGAGTTTGTTATTTTAACATTTGATGTCTGGTTTCTCCAAGGACATTTTAAGTAATGTTATTGGCATATTGCATTAAATCATAACTAAGGGATCATAACCAAGTATTGTACAAGTGATTGTGGATGCAAATTTTGAGTGAATTTTACATGCACAAAACAAAATAAAACAGTATTATTTACTCATCAGAAGTGGTGGTTAAGGGTTTTTTGATTTTGTGTCTTCTTTGAACGATTCTTTGGAATTGTAGAAACACAGATGTATCATTGCTAACTCACTAGAAAGGCATTGAACAGGTCAAATTGAGATGCAATTCATTCCCTTGTTTGATAATTATTAGTAGTCTTTATCTTGCTAAATAGATATCTTGTATGTTGCAGTGGATCTTGTCGTGTGCCTTTTCTCTACATATCAATAGAGTACCATAAAATCAGAATTTTATGTGTCTGTGTGTGAGGTGTTGATGATGGATATATTATTGTTCACATGTTTTTGTGCACATAGTTGGATTTGAACCTTTTGTTGCTTTCTGTTATCAGGCATTAAGTGGGAAAAGGCTTGATTGTTGTTTTTTGTCATCAGGCATTACTGTTTTCCTTTCACTTACTTACTACTTGTCCATTGCAGGAAAGAATTCTTTTGGACCGTGACAGAGTAGTGTCAAGGACTTGGTACAATGAAGAGAAGAATAGATGGGAGATTGATCCAGTGGCTGTTCCTTATGCTGTCTCGAAAAAGCTAATAGAGCATGTCCGCATTAGGCATGACTGGGGTGCCATGTATATTGCATTAAAGGGGGAGGATGAAGAATTTTATGTAGACATAAAGGTTGTAGCTGTGTATATATTCTATTTCTTATTGAAAAATCAATTTTTGCTTTATTTCTTGTATGGTGATTATTAAATATGCTTTCTTTTTTCAGGAATATGAAATGCTTTTTGAAGATTTGGGGGGATTTGATGGGCTGTATATGAAAATGCTTGCCTGTGGTATTCCAACAGCGGTTCATCTGATGTGGATTCCTTTCTCAGAATTGAATATCCGCCAACAGTTTCTATTGATTTTAAGAGTGTCTCATGGGATTTTCAGTGGCTTGTGGAATTCTGGAGTTGTCACGAATGCGAGAAATTGGATCTTTAAGAATATTAAGGATACAACTGATGACATAATGGTGGTGATAGTGTTTCCTATTGTGGAACTTTTAGTCCCTTACCCGGTATTGTTGAATTCAGAACTTGCCATTTGCTAATTCAGGTTTTTGGTTTTAAATAATAAATTTGTTAAACCTTTGTTGTCATTATGACACAGGTGAGGATACAATTGGGGATGGCTTGGCCAGAGGAAATATATCAGACAGTTGATTCCACATGGTACTTGAAATGGCAGTCAGAGGCAGAATTGAATTTTAGATCCAGACAAACAACAACAGATGATGATGAAGAAGTTCCATGGTTTTTTTGGTTTTTTGTCAGAGCTGCTATATATGGGTTTGTTTTGTTTCATGTGTTGAAATTTACAAGGAGAAGACTTCCTAGTCTTCTTGGGTTTGGGCCTTTGCGAAGAGATCCGAATATGCAGAAATTGCGGCGAGTGGTATAAGTTTGTTCTTGCATCTTATCATTGTTTGGAGAATTCCTAAAATTCTAGTCCTAGTTTATTGGCTACCACTTATTTCAAGTTTATGCTGTATTGTGGTATTATATCATGCCACTGTGTCACAGTAGTATTATACACCCTATTTAAACTGATTGTTTTCTGTTGAAAATGAAAGTCTTAAAAGTATTGCAGAAGCCACTATCTTTTTGGAGGCTATATTCCTATTTAGCTCACTGGACTGATAATAAAGTTGTGTTTATTTGAATTTAATTCGCTTCGGGTTTTAAACAAATCCTTCTAATTTGTGATATACAAAGTCTGCTGGCTTATGTTGATAAGAATGTAGGTGTTACTTTTGGTGGTGATACATCATAGGATTATTGAATTATTTCAATTCTGAAAATGTTCAATAAGTCTTGTGTTATATCACTAGTTCACAACTGCTTGAGGTAGCTTGATCGCACTCATGTATACATAAAATTTTGATCGTACCACTAGTTGTTGCTTTCATTAATTTACTTCTGTTAGATGGAATGATGTCCTGTATACAGATCTTATGTTACCATGGTGGAACTTCTAATTAAGTATTATTACTCCCTTTTTTGGCTATCTTGCAGAAGTATTACATTTCTCAAAAATTGAAAAAAATCAAGCAGAGGAGAAAGGATGGCGTTGATCCCATAAAGACCGCTTTTGAACAGATGAAGGTTAAAACTCTAGAATTGTTTATTTTCTGTTTTAATACTGGATAATACTCTCATCTAGGTAAAAACTGAGACTTGTAGTTGTTCTGCAGAGGGTGAAGAAACCACCAATACCATTGAAAAACTTTGCTAGCATTGAGTCTATGAAAGAGGAAATCAATGAAGTTGTCACATTTTTACAAAATCCAAAGGCATTTCAAGAAATGGGTGCGCGGGCACCTCGGGTATGATATTGCATGAAGACTTTTCAACTTGACAAGGCATTGTTTTTATTTTTTTAATTCTAATATATTCTTGCAAAATTGTGATGTAATTTTCCTTATCGATTTTTAGGTTCTTCCTGCTCCATTGAAAATTGATGCACGGAGAATTTTTTTTTTCTTTCAATAGAAGAAACCTTGAAATTACCCGAACATGCTTAAGTTAACCCTATTTATTTTTTTCAATTAAGGGTGAGAAAAGCTATGGGATTTTAATTTAATAATTCTTATTAACTTTCTTTCACCCAACAAGGAAAATCCCCCCTCCCCTCCTCTGATTAGAAAAATGGGCAAAAAAATTAAGTCACCTTCTTCCGTCCTTAGCTCACCCTGCTCTTGGTGTTGGGCCATTTTATAGATGTCCAATCCTTCAAACTTCACTCTTGATGTCCAGTCTTTGGCAATCCTCCCTTTTTGAGCTAGCTTTTGGGTTGAATTAGACATAGTTTGTTCTCAATTCTAATAATCTCATTTCATAACAATGTAAACTTGTAGTTGACCATGTTTCTAACATTTTGCTGAACTGTTTATCGTATAACTAATATCTCATGCACTTTGGTTTGGAAATACCTATATCAACTCCTAGGAACTGTTTTCTATATTGCAGGGTGTTCTTATTGTAGGCGAGAGGGGTACTGGTAAGACATCTCTAGCATTGGCTATAGCTGCTGAGGCTAAGGTGCCCGTTGTTGAAATTAAGGCGCAACAATTGGAGGCTGGGCTATGGGTTGGACAAAGTGCCTCCAATGTTCGTGAATTGTTTCAGACAGCAAGAGATCTGGTTATCTTCTTTAAACCACTTTAATATTTATTTTCTATCTTCTTATCTTCACTGTTTATACCTCTATAATTGAGTAAAACAAGTTATTTTCTATCTTCTTACCCACTTTTGGTTTGGTTGCCTCCCAAACCTGGTCAAAGACAGGTTGAACCGGAATCCAGAAATAATAATAAAATATTTGTATTTTGAATTCTTTCACAAATCATTATGTAATTTTTATTTAAAAATATGAATTTGCATGTTAATTTTTTTTACATATGTTTTACATAATGTTTTGCTATTTCTCATCTATTTTTCCTTTTTATTTTTCTGTTTGGACCACTGGTCAAACTGTTTGGATAGTGAACCACTTCTCCCCGATTTAATGTCCTGTTTTATTTATTTGTATATTTTTTTAACTTGGTTTCTATTTATCCATATTCCATGCTGTATACTTGACTGGTTGAATGACTTTGTTGATCTTTTGAGTCCTAGATTATATCTCCTCTTCTCCTGATTTTTTGTTTGTTGCTATTTGTAGTCTCCTGTGATAATATTTGTGGAGGATTTTGACCTGTTTGCTGGTGTACGTGGTACATATATTCATACCAAAAATCAAGACCATGAAACTTTCATCAATCAACTGCTTGTGGAACTTGATGGGTAATCTGTAGTTTTTGTTTCTTTTGACTGTCTGTGAATGAAGATATGCTCTTATGTAAGTAATAGCTGACAACTGGTTGTTATACTATGCAGATTTGAGAAACAAGATGGGGTTGTTTTGATGGCTACTACTAGAAATCTCAAACAAATTGATGAGGCCTTGCAGAGGCCAGGTCGCATGGATAGAATATTTCATCTTCAAAGACCAACACAAGCTGAGAGAGAAAAAATATTGTACTTGTCAGCAAAAGAAACCATGGATGATCAGTTTATTGATTATGTTGACTGGAAAAAGGTTTATCCTACTTTCTCTTTTTTAAATAGAACACTTTTTCCCCCAGAAAACGGTGAAAGTTCAACTAGGGGGATGATAAGATATCCCACAAAAGAGAAAAGCAAGGTACAACAAAGAATATGAGATATGAAACATGTTCAATGCAGTAAGACTGCTCAGTCTATACATATAGGAAATGGTGATTCTAATGAAACAACAATGAGTAGAGCACAAAAAAAAGTAATAAATAAAATCCCATGCTTTAACAAGTGTAAGGGAAGAAGGACACTGTTGAAAGTGTGAGCATTTTGCTCCAACTAAATACACCTAAGAACCACATATTTACATTACTAAAAGGTTTAATCCTCTCACTGTTCTTACTGAAAAACTTTTTGAAATTACTCAAAAGAGAGGGACATGCCCAATCCCCAGTGCCTACCAAGAAACCCAAAAGATTTTTCAATAAGAAAGTAGCTGCCTTACATGTCAAAATAAGTAGTCTGCTGTTTCTGAACTAGAATACACATGATAGATTTTGGGAGTGTGTGATGCCTGTGAATCTACAGCAACTGTCATTTGTATTAATAATTAGAAAATAACAATGTCCAAACAAAAAACTTGACCCTAGAGGGGGCTTTTGAATTCTAGATATGCTTGTCAAGAAGAATCTTTTGATGATATCAAGATAGTGAGTTAGAGACTCAAAATTACTTGCATAAAACACCTGAAGATCCAATGTTCTTAGGCTATTACATCTAGTTTAAAATTTTGTTTTCTCTTATCAATAGAAATGAGCTCTTGCTTGTAATATGCCATTGTTGGGGCCTAGTTTTTTCTTGGTGTTTGTTGTTTCCCTAGAATTCTTTTCTCTTACTACGATATGTTACATTCAAGAGATTGGACAACAAGTGGCACAATTTTATTTATAACAATTCTGGAATAAAACCAGAATCTGAATTACTGAATTTCTCACCCATGCGATTGCCCTAATAACTAGAGGATGGTTTTGACACACCTTTTCATTTTTGGTCTACTAATTTGAGGCACTGTTTTGCACCTTTGGGGGGGGGGGGGGGGGTTAAGTTCAATTGTATTTTGTTCTGTTCTTCCTTTTTTAAGCATTCTGTGAGACCTTCGTAGGCTTTGTATTAAAGCCTCCAAAGCTCCCTATAGAATCCGCTGTTTTGTATCCCTTTCAGTACCCCTTGTACTGTTTTTATATATATATATATAGTATTTTTGCTGATAAAAAAAAAAAAAAAAAGTAGTCTCCTCCTTCAACACTGCAGAAAACAATGAACCACATGTACCCCCTCTAACTGTTCTACTTTCCTATATCTATATTCTATATTCCACAACTAACTGCCACCACAAATTAATTAATGCCCTACAACAAATAAAAACCAATCAGATAACTGGCACACCTATCACATAACTGTCCTATAACATTTAAAATAAAAACCACTCAGATAACTGTTGCACCAATTACATAACTGGCCTATAACATTTTTAAAATAATTAATCAAGCCTTACTAGACTGTGTTTGCCTTTTATTCCTTTTGACATACACATGATTGCCCAATTAAAATTGTTCTATCATGATATAAGACTTTGTGGAAATAAAAAAAGGTAGAGCACTAGCATTAACGATAAAGCAAATAAAAGGAAGATAGAGAGAGAGGTGAGTAGGTGGGAATTTGGGGATAGCTTATTGAATGGTAATACTTTACTTGAGCCTATAAATGCAACTAAATAATTGAAAGCAAATGCACAATGACAATGGAAATGGCGGATACCAAGAGTGATGAAACTGAAGAACTCCATTGGGTTCATAACTGATAGTTTATTAAGGTCTTTGGTTATAATTAATGCTTGTTCCTACCATTGGACTCAAAAAGCTGTTCATTTTCAGGTTGCTGAGAAGACAGCTCTTTTACGACCTATCGAATTAAAAATTGTTCCAATGGCTTTGGAAGGAAGTGCCTTCCGGAGCAAAGTACTGGACACAGATGAATTGATGGACTACTGTGGTTTGTTTGCGGTAAGAATTTGCTAATTGTGGTACTTTATTTTCACAATAACTTGAATAGGAAAAGTTAAACTTTTCTGTGTTGGGCCTAATAGATTTTGGATAGACAAAGTGATATAAATATTATTTATTCATGTCTCAAGAGAAATGATACAGTATTTAACTATTTATAGAGTACAGGTGGTTTGTGTAACACTCTGGGCAGTCTAACTAACTGACTGCTGTAACAGCTGTCAGAATAACTGAAGGTTATATCCAACTGACTAACAGAACTGGTAGTGTCTAGAAGACTCCAAGAGAGACATCTGATATACACTATTAGGCCCATCAGTATGGGTTACACAACAGGAGTTAGTTCTCCTGAATTGCCTTCTCAAGTTAAGAGGAAATGATTATTGGGTTTGTTTGTAGCAATAAGGTAATCTGATAATGAAAAATTCTTCATTTGACACGTCATTCTCTCTCTCTCTCACTCTCACAAATTTTCATTTATTTCATTTTCGACAAGAAGTACAACAAATAAGCAAAGTGAAAAGTGAAAACATAATTGCATTTGTCCCTTAAACATGTATTCATGGGTTCGATCCCTGACCAGTGCGTATGGGAAAACATTTGTTGGGAGAGGTCAACCCCTTACATGGATCTCAGTACCTCGAAGGATTAGTCTTTGGCTTTCGGCTGAAGAGTATCCCACTTCACCAAAAAAAAATTATTGCATAACTGTTCTTTCTACTTTTTGTTATCTGGAGACTGCTATAGATCACTTTCTTTATACAGCCATATTTTGTGTGTATTTAATTTAATACTCATATAGTTTTTCCTATATGAAATGAAATATATTTTTTATTTTTGCTTAGACTTTCAGTTCTATGATTCCACAATGGCTGCGGAAGACGAAAATTTTCAATAAGTTTAGCAAAGCATTGGTGAATCATCTTGGACTGACATTGACAAAAGAAGATCTGCAGAATGTTGTTGATTTGATGGAACCATATGGCCAAATAAGCAATGGAATAGAGTATTTGAGCCCTCCACTTGATGTAAGAAACTATTATCTGCATAATGCTTATTATGTGGTCAAAGCACAACTTTGCCTTATACATATTTTCATATGTTTTTTTTGATCGGCAAAGATAATTATATTATATACATAAGCAAAGATACAGTACAAAGTTGATTATACATATTTTCATATGTATAATCACTGAGTTTGTTCTTCCATTTATTTGAACGTAGTTGCAGTCTGAGTATTTTCTATTTTAGAAGTTGAAAAGTAATTGACTTGCTACGAAAAATAACTAAATGAAGTTTATTTGTTGCTCAGTGGACGAGGGAAACCAAGTTTCCACATGCTGTCTGGGCAGCTGGTCGTGGTCTTACTGCTCTTTTATTACCAAATTTTGATGATGTTGATAATCTTTGGCTTGAACCTCTATCCTGGCAGGTTAGTCATACTCATTCCTGATCTGCTATATGTAACCTGGCAATATTATAGCAATGCTTTCTAGTTATCTAACTTTGGCTTTTGTTATTGCTAATTTGCTATTGCCCCATCAAGTGATGATGATTGGATGCCATGAGATCTACATTATAAGTATATAATCTGGAGCAACTGGCCAAGAGAAATACTGATTACTGGCAACACACTCTTCAACACACTGATTATTGGGTAAAATTCATGTGAGGTTTACTAAATGATGTGGGTCCCGGCCTCCATTTCAGTACTTTTGTTCTTTATTTAGTGGGACCCACATGAATTTCACTCAATAGTGAAGAGTGTATTAAAGAAAGTTTGGTAGCATTCTTTGACTAGCCAATGCTTTGAATGCAAATATTTAGCAATAAATACACACACACACACATATAATGATTTTGGAAGCGTAGATTCCGTAGCAGAATTTTCGGGAAATGAAGTATTTCTGATAAGAGCTGGCTTTTGTATTCTATACTGTGACCTTTAAATTTAAAGACTCCCAAAGAAAAACACTTCTTTCTTATTCTAGGATTTCCTCCTTTTCTTTTATGCTTCTTTAGCATTGCTTATTTATTTATTTTTTAAACTGTAAAATATGGTATCTTTGACTCCGGCCTTGTATGTTTGCTTTCAGCTGTCTAGCCTGCCATTTGTTACTAGAAGTGGCCTGTCCCTTTATGTCTTGATTTTGCTGTATACCAACTTAATAAAGACTACAGTAACCTGATTTTTTACAAAGTGGCTCTATATGAAGCCTATTGCTAGCCTGTATTCTCCAAACTTAATTACTAGTCATTGTTATAGTTCTGATATTAAAGGCCAATAGAGGAAAAATATAACTGACTTATTTAATTACCAAAAAAAGTTGATTTGTCATATTTACTTGATTAATGATAGATCCTTGACAATTGTACAGGGAATAGGATGTACAAAAATCACAAAAGCAAGAAATGAAGGTTCCATCAATGGGAATTCAGAATCAAGATCATATCTTGAAAAGAAGCTTGTGTTTTGTTTTGGTTCTTATGTTGCATCCCAAATGTTGCTTCCTTTTGGGGAAGAAAACTTACTTTCTACATCGGAGATACAGCAGGCACAAGAGGTTGGTATATATTTTACTTAATATCTGCTTTTTTTCATATTATAATTTCCTTGAAATAATAATATTAGCCAAAAAATGTTGCAAGTATAAAATTCTGATCATTGTTTTCTTTAAAACAGATAGCTACACGAATGGTCATTCAGTATGGGTGGGGACCTGATGACAGTCCTGCAATATATTACCGTAGTAATGCGGTATAGACCTTTTTACATCCCTCTTAACTACTATTGTTGAATTGTTTTTTTTTTTTTCCATGTTGATTGTGTGGCATTGAAAAGTTAGATTGAATTATTTAGTAGGGTGTTGCTTGAAGGTTACTTTTAACATAACATGTCACTAACATGTCTGTGTTTCTCAAATGGCGTGAATAATATATTAATATTCAAGATGGTTAAGAAGATTATTATTTTTTGAATGAAAATAATTTGCTGAATTGCTAGTTGAGCAAGTACTGCCCAATTTATAAACGAGGAAAAATAACATAAAATGGTAGATAGACAATCTCCCAAAAGAGCTAGGTGTTGTGGACTCTGAGATTGAACTAATGTATTCCACAAATTCTGAATGCTTTAAGCTCCATGTGAAATTTGGTGAATCCATGATTTGATTGCCACGTATAGACGTGTCATGCATTACTGGTTTGTCAAATATCTCATTAATATAATATTTTTTCATGTGCCATTAAGATGTCTAAAAACTAAGGTGCAACATACTTTTCAAGTAAATGAAAATATCAGCATACTTCATTGTCATTTTATATTTTTCATAATTTGGTGTAAGATGGGCATGAATAATGATAGTCCCTTATAGCTCAATGGTTGCATTGACGAAAACCACTTTTTGTAAAGAGTGGATGGTACAAGTGTCATACCTTTCTACAGTGTCAACTGATCCCCTCAAACACATATTTAACCATTATCTGTGAACCGCTTACTCTTCTGGTTTGGCTAGTACTGAGCAGTCCAGTTTTCAGAATACTGGCGGAGATTGTGATTCTTTAATCCACCCCCTTCCCCCCTCATGAGTAGAGAGCACTGCCTTTTGAATCTGATAAGCAAAACTATATCTCGAGGGAGTTATGACCGAAAGAACAAATGGAAGATTTCTGTGCCAACTGCATAACAAAGGAGAAATGTTTATTGGCCTTGGTTTTTTAATATTAGTATATTGTAGGCCTTTTCTTATGTTTTTTTGTTGTTGACCTAGGTTACGGCATTGAGCATGGGGGATGACCATGAATATGCGATGGCAGCTAAAGTTGAAAAGGTAGCCATATGTTAATAGAAGTTTAACTTCTTTATACAAAAAGATCTAATGTAATCTTTTGTGATATTCCTAGATGTTCGATTTGGCATATCTCAAAGCAAGAGAAATCCTGCAGAAAAACCGCCTTGTACTAGAAAAGATTGTGGAGGAATTACTTGAGTTTGAAATTTTGACTGGAAAGGTAATGATTGTTAGTGTTTGAGATGCTGTATTTAGTATTTTGTCTACTTGTATGTCATACAAATTCTTTCAATATCTTAAAGAACATGAGTATGTATTTTCCAAATTTTGATGAAAGTGCACGTTTTTGTTGTAATTTCAGTATGTCATTCCAAATACAGAGAATACAGTGACTAAATTATTTACCACAAATTGTGATTCATTCTGATTTCTGACCCCTACGAAGGTCTGTTTTTATGGATCTAGGAAAATTACCCATCTGAAAGCCTAATTTCTTGATCTTACGTGGTTTTTGCAATCTCTTATCCCCTTTCTGAAATCTATTATTGGGGTCTGCAAGACATGATACAGTACTTTTAAGTCTGGTTTATTTATTTATTTTGCTAAATCCAATTTTTTTATATATTTGGTGGTAGTATTAACCAACACGTGTTACTCATAAGATACATTCTTTTAGTTTATGTAAATATTTTTAATTAACTAAACAAGATACTAAAATATATGCTCAATGAACTCGGTTCCATTTGTATAGTTATTATCAAAATTTGTCTGATCTCTTAATTATAAATATACATTCTGTTGTGCTTGAAATACTGAAAGTAGCAGTAATGTATCACATCAAATTCCAGTTATATTGAAGTGCCTGTGCAATGAGTTCACTTGGTGTTTGTCTAATTAGGGATATATGGCCCTACTGCCCCCCACCCACCCACACATTTTGCTCTTGCAATCTGTTATTTCATGTTGGACCTGATGGAAGTTATTTCTTGATTGTTCATAACATGGTTGATCACCCCTCTGGCAGGATTTAGAAAGAATTACTAAAGATAACGGTGTAATCAGGGAGCAAGAGCCGTTTACTCTTGGTGAAGTTCAAGCTAGTGAGGTATATGAGTATTATCTCTAAATGAGTTGAAAGAAATGATTGAATGAGTGAAATTTTTAAATTTAATTTTAAGAACTTTATTCTGAATACTCTGGATCTTCCAGTTATTCTGGCAATCTTACTGGAGCGTATACTCTTTTTTTCCTACTTTACCTTGTCACTTTATATGAAAAGGAGCCAACATTAACTTTTACAAGGTTTTGGTTTTATTGGTAACAGTTGGGTTTAGCCTATGGGTTCTTCAAATGTATTGTAGTGTTATTATGGATTGAATTGCATGTCAACCTGAGTTTGCAAACCCGCATCCATATGTACAATGATATTTTAAATTTTGTATGCAAACACGTAATTTTATTTATAATGACCTTACACGTATAGTTTAGCCAGTATTCCAATTGCTCTGTACATATGGACCAATCTCACTACTGTTTCCGTTACTGTTTTCCAGCCAACATCTGGCAGCTTCCTTGAAAGAGGAAATGCATCAGGAAGTGCTCTATTAGCATCCTAGATTAATGGGATACTATTGGATATGGGAAAATTTGAGGTGAGACTCCTGTTCTTTTTTTTTTTTTTGGAGGGGAATCTGTTCATTTGTACTTGGATAAATGTGTTTAGTTTAGGATACACTAACATCATGCTCGTATTTGTTGGGATGAGAAGAGATAACAGTTTTCCTTCTTGGCCTTCGTTTCTTGATGTCAGCCAGATCCCAATATTTTTTCCTTACCATTGTAACCCGAATCGTTTAATTTAATGTTATTGGACTTCTTATCTTATACACTTCTGCTTGATTAACTTACTTTCCTTACTTTGAAGACATGAACTTATCAGCGGAACTGTATGTAATGGTTGTGATTGCATTTTCTTCCATATTATTCGGATTAACTCGGAGTATCTATAAGGACACATTCAGAATTGGAAGAAAAAACAACGAAGTTAGATAATTTTTCACTTTTTTATTTTAGAAAATTTTACAACTCCGAACTGAGTGCAGCTTAATTTTTGTTATGGAGTTGTTTTCTTGTCTCGCTGCGACATGGTAGGCATTGAAGCTCTTTCTTCCTCCATTTAGTGTGCGACAAGTGAACTAGTTAAAAAGGCATAACTTGAAATAACTAGCGAAGAAACAATATTGAGTTGAGAAACTATTGGTGCAGTAAGACAATTGTGAAAGAGAATAATCGTGTTAATAGTGGAAATTGGAAAATGGCCGGAAAAAAAAGTTTGCAAATGCTAGAGATGTCTTTGCTGAGATGACAAACGGTAATTAAATGGTGTTAGTCGAATACTCATTATACAGTCTTTATGCACATTTTGGCTACTTTTATTGAGGATGAATTGATTATGATTCTAAAACCACCGTTTCTTCCTCAATTGAAAAGGAAAGAAACAAAATCTTATCTAGAATACATGTATTACTATTTGATAAAAATTTGGTCGACGTAGGCAAAGCATACGTCCAATTCAGAGGTTAAGGGAATTCAAAATTCAAAATATATTGCTAATTCCTAAACAACTTGTTACACAAGACTGATTACTGGGGAGGTGGTAAAGATCGTTGGCTTTTCCACGCTACGGGTGTCTTGTCCCCCATTATGGCAAACACTTTTCCTTCTTGGCTTTGCCTCTCCAAGCATTGTGATGATGTCTCTCATGGGTGGTCTTTCCTTGGGAAGCTTTGCAGTACATAGAAGAGCAATCCGGAGTACAAGCAGCATCTCTTCTTGGACATGCTTGCTCTGACTAGCTATAGCAGGATCCAGTGCTTCTACCAAGGCTTTGTTGCTTTTCTTCTTCCTTATCCATTCGACTATGTCAATTGATTCTTCAAACGAAGGGTCTAAAGGTGTTTTACCAGTTAGGAGCTCCAAAAGCACCACTCCGTAGCTGTATATGTCAATCTTCTCGTCAAC
Organism: Glycine tomentella; assembly: GCA_007407185.1. Taxonomy (NCBI): domain Eukaryota; kingdom Viridiplantae; phylum Streptophyta; class Magnoliopsida; order Fabales; family Fabaceae; genus Glycine; species Glycine tomentella. Next base: position 997,497 of record PYAF01004398.1, on the reverse strand, counting down.
CTTCAGAGTGTATCCATATTCTAAAACCAAAAGACATAAGCATGATGTTAATCATCTTTTGCTTGCACAACATAATGCATAAATGAACTTCTAAATAACGAGAGCCAAGTACTAACCTGGTGCAATGTATCCATATGATCCAGCCACCATGGAAACTGTCTCATTCTTTTGAATCATCATCCTTGCCAACCCGAAATCTGCTATTCTTGCCTCTAAATTTGCATCAAGGAGTATATTGTTAGACTTGATATCCCTGTGAATAACTGGTGGGTGGCAATCATGGTGGAGATAGTTAAGCCCTTGTGCAACACCAAGAGCTATGTTGTATCTTGAGACCCAGTCAACAAGCAACCTTGCAGATTGTTCACCATGCAGTGCTGTTCCGAGATTCCCATTAGGCATGTACTCGTAAACCATCATCACATTCCTTTCATTGTGTACATACCCCAACAGCCTAACAATATTCCTGTGCCTAAGTCTCCCTAGGAGTTCCACTTCTCTCAACACATCATTACCATCTTCTATGTCTGTCCGTGACCTCCATAGTTTCTTTACTGCTACAGTAATGTGAGGTCTATGGATTTCAGCTTTGTAGACAATACCAGTGCCCCCCATGCCTATGACATTTGATTCCTTTATACACGCAAGGATGTCACTGCTAGTGATGGTGATCCTCTGGAATGCTACTAACCTCCAGGGCCAATCCTCATTGCTCTGCTGGAACCAATCATGGAAGAAATTGTTATACAAGTGCCATCTCTTGTATAAACATCTGCCACCAAAATATACTGCACCAAGAGTTAAAATCACTGAAATGCCAGTAACAAAACCAATAATGATGCGTCTGATATGTGAGCTCCTTCGATGGCTTGTCACAGCAAAACTTGGAGAACATGGATGGAGAATGCCTCCACAAAGACCCTCATTGCCGATAAGATCATTAGGATTTATAGTCAGCAACATCCCATTTGAGGGCACTGGACCCTCAAGTTTGTTATAGGACAGGTTAAGCATTTCCAGAGCTGGGGAGTCGCCAAAATTTTCGGGTATCCTACCAGTCAGTGAATTATTGGACAGGTCAAGAACAGATAAGGTGGGCATGTTTGTGATCGATTTTGGGATTTCTCCTGTCAAGCAGTTATTTCGAAGGTTAAGGTTGACTAATTTTTGACAAGAAGCAATGCTTTCAGGGATTGTGCCGGATATATGGGTGTTTGAAAGATCCAGCACAGAGAGAGATGGACAGTCCTGGAACTCATCTGGGATATTTCCTCCAAAATTGTTATGAGAGGCAATGAAGGTTTGAAGGGATGGAATATAAAGAATATCTGAGGGTAGAGAGGACTCAAGGTGGTTCCAAGATACATCAATGAAAGAGAGTGATGTGGATGAGGTAATATCAGTAGGAATTTTCCCAGTGAGGTTGTTCTTTGCCAACTCCAGCCGTTGAAGGCCAAGTAGGTTTCCAAAGCCAACTGGAATAGTTCCAGAAATAAGATTGTTCTGAATCCGAACACGTACCAAAGATGAACAGTTTGCAAGTCCACTTGGAATGAAACCGGTGAAGGAATTGTTAAAGAGGATTAATTTAGTGAGATTGCCTGTAGTACACAAACCTGGAGGGATCTCCCCGGATAGTGAGTTAGAGGATACATCCAACCATTGCAAAGGAGAGTTCTGTCCAAGGTTGTGTGGCAAAGGACCATGTAAAGAATTTTTCCATAGCTCAAGCACCTGTAAATTTTTCAATTCACCAAGCTTCTCTGGTACTGGACCCGTTAATTTGTTGGTCATCAGATTTAAGAGCTTCAGGTTTTCCAATTTAGCAAGTTCTTCTGGAATCTCTCCAGAGATCTGATTGTCGGAGAGGTCCAAAAATGCTAGAGAAGTAATGTTGCCAAGTTGAGGTGGAATTTTTCCTGTGAAGTTGTTATGGTACATATAAATTGTGGTGAGTTTTGTCAGCTTACCCAATTCAGCTGGTATTTGTCCACTTAGACTGCCTACAGCCAAGTCAAGGTATTGAAGACTGGTGAGGTTGCCAAACTCTGCTGGGATCTCACCTTCAAACAAATTGTATCCTATAATCAATGTCTCTAGAAAAGTGAGTTCCCCTAGATATCCTGGAATCTTCCCTGTGAAGTTATTGCCTGAAAGGCCTAGAAACTTGAGCTTCTGCAAATTCTTGAAACTCCTGGGGATTGGACTCACAAAGTAGCTCCCTCGAAAATCAAGGCTCTCGAGCAATGTTGCATTTCCAATATCCTCAGGAAGAAAACCCGAAAATTCATTGCTCGATGCATTGATTGATCTCAAGCCTGCAGCTCTTCCAAGACCAGTGGGGAAGCTGCCAGTGAAGTAGTTCTGGCTCACATCAAAGCTCTTGAGAGAGGTGAGGTTGGACAGTGATTTGGGCAGTGATGAAGCAAAGTTGTTAAAGCTTATGTTGAATGAAGACAGACTTGAAAGAGATTGGATGCGGTCTGAAACATGACCGCTGAGGTTCATGTTGGAGAGTTCAAGACTCTCTACAAAGCCTTTAGAGTTGCAGCCAACTCCAGTCCAGTTACAATGAGGTGAACCTGACTGTGTCACATTGCTTGGTAGTTGCCAATCCTTCAGATGCTTCATTGGGTCAATGAGAGTGGATTTGATTGAGAGAAGAGTTGACAATTCATCATCTGCTGCAGCTTTAGTAAAAATAAGTGAGAGGCCAATGTAACAATAGAAGAAGAACAGCAGGTAGCTTTGCATTTTGGTGGTTGTTCTCTTTGCTTTGGTTCCTCTTAATCTTGTTGCATTTTTCATAGCAGGGAACAAGGAATGAAGGGGAGGGAAGGGAAGGTTATAGGAACTAGGAAGTTCTGATGGACAAATTAGTTTATAGTTGATCTAATGAGTGACAGATAAATGATAAGCCAAAGGGCAATTATTTTATTGGATATATATACGTGGGTACTTGGGATCTGAACCACCTAATCATGTGCAACTGATCACTGTCAATCTTTGGACACATTTGAAATCTCCTAGACATCATAACATGCACAGAATGTGTTCCAGAACTGCTTATAATGTCAACCGAAGTGAGTAATTTACCTGGTCCAAATATTCTTTATTTAGGCATTCCACAACTTTGCATATTCAGTTCTTTTTTCTCTTCATTTCTTTAAGGTACTTCAAGACAGTGTAATAGTAAGCACATTAATTAAATAATGATTAACTAGTTAAACCCATAATTCACTCTTCTATGTGAGAGACGGATGATTAAAGAAATGTTGGTTGAACTTTAATTGGTCCATTGCCATAGCATAGTGGCAATTATGCAAAAGTAATTTCTTATGTTAGTACTTAGTATTACTATGAGATAAGGTATGTTTTAATATAAAATCATGAATGAATATTGTATTTAGGGGTGGCAGCACAGGGAAGTGGGGTAGGTTTCGCCTTTCCCAACCCTGATCTCATCTCTTTAAACCCTTTCTCGAATCCGTCCTCACCCACTCCTTTTATTTTGTTTTGTACAATTTCACATTTTTGCTTAAATAAATTATACTATGTATTGTCAAGTAAAGTTTGAACTAAATAATGCATAAAAATAAACGTTATGATCAAGCAATAAAATTGTAAAAATAATATCTGTTTAATTTTATAATTTAATTATTGCAATAAATTCATTATTATCATGATGGAAGAGAGCATCTATATCTAGAACTTGCCTAACCTCTTCAATTATTTAGTCAAATTGAGTTTTTCATATCCAATTTGAGGTAAGGTAAGATGGGTATGGGTATAGTTTTTAACTTCTTCTAATTATAACAACACGACAGTTATATACTTATATGCATAGCTGAATTGAGGAATCTTTTAGTTTTAACTTTTAAGCAAATATTGTATGATGAACTTCACTAAGTAAAAGGAGTTGAATTTTATTAATTTTTCACCACTTAGCATAAGTGGTCAAACATAATAGAAATGCATGCAATTAACACTTTCTTTTTTTTTGCTTTATTATTGCGAAATTGTATCATTAATCACTTAAAAATTAAACTAGTTATTTATCTACGACAAGCTAATATAGATTGATAATATTCAGTTAATCATAATAAAAAAAAAAGATTGATAGTACTCCGTATGTAATAAATCCACCGCGGAAACAACACAGTTTGGAACTTTCTCTTCTCTAGTGTGTAACGGGGTTATAGAGGTGTGTATTTTAATAGGGAATGTGTTATGTGACAATCATTGTCTGCACCTACCAAACCCCATTCCCTGTCACAAAGCAATTGTGTCCCATTCAATGGCCACCACATGGGTACATCTGGCTATATGCTAATTATTATAGATTATGATAGATATACTGTATAAAATTTATGAAGGTGTAACATGAAAAGGATATAACATAGTATTAATGTATTATTCATTCTGTTTTTCCAATCAAAGGTTAATAATTGGACCCATAAACAATGAGAGGTGAAGGGCTGGAAGCCATGTGAAATGAGCAAGTTCCTGAGGGGAAGAGGAATAGTACTTGATTCCTCATTATTGGAACTGATTTATTCACCAAAAGAAAAAGGGAAGCTGCTTAATGCTTACAACCATGTCATACTCTATTATTTTTATTTTTATGCCCAATTTGGAATTCACGAAAGGTTGTGAAAGCTTAGGTTCCCCACATGGCTCCACAACAAAGACTTAGGCCCACCACCGCCATTGATCATATTCATATTCTCACTGCTTAATTAGAATTTATGGGCAGCCAACTCGAAATTTTGGCTACTCTTGTTGCTTGGACAACATACTTCAATAATTATGACCAATACGTTAATACAGTAGTATATTTTTAGTAACATTTTTAAGAACAATATAATCACAAAAGGAATATAAACGTGACTGAATTTGAAAGTTATTACATAATCATAAGTGTGAAAAAAAAAGAGAAACTATTAAATTAGGATAATTCATAATAATGTTTTAATAATATGAGTTTAATTTATGTTCATCGTTAGAGTCAAACTTTTTTAGAAAGACATCTAATAAGAATTTATATTGTCGCATCATCTTATTTATTAGGATTTATTTATTTTTTTAAATGAGGAGATGTATTTTAGAAAATAAAGTATACTCTCAATTATTGATTATAAAGTTTAATTTCTCAAAAAACTAGAAATTTTACTTTTAGTGCATGTGTATCAAGAGTAAATATTTTTTTTAAATAGTCATTTTTTTCTTAAAAGTGTGTGACACTAACAAATTTGTTCCTAAAAGACAAAAAACAAAATTTAGTCCTTAAAAGTGAAAAAAAGTCAGACAAATTTGTCTAACTTTTATTCGTTAAGTTACTGATAGATACGTCTCTAAATTTAACAACTTATTGACATTTTGGTCCTTCAAAAATACAATTTACTGACAAATATATCACGAAATATATAAATCTAATTAGTTGACATTAGTAACAAGATACATGCACCAACAACACATTATATTTTGAAGTTTTTGATATTGCAAATATTTATTATAATGTATTAAAATTATAATTATATTTATAATGTTAACTTATCACATAGGAATCAAGACTAAGAGAATGCAAGGCATGAGTAGGTTCTCAAATAAAAAAATTGTTTACCAAATCTTAAATGGATCATCCACAAGTAGAAGAAAATAAACATGAGAGGTCTAGTAACCAAAATTGCAATGCTTTTATAGGTGATCATTAACTAAGCTCGAGAAATTTATAAAAACATTGTATTTTTGGTTGTTAGATCTCTCGTGTTTGTTTTCTTTTACTTGTGGATGATCCATTTAAGATTTGATAAACTGATTTTTTTATTATTTGAGAACATACCCCTGTCATGTCTCTTCACTAATCTTGATTCATTTGGGATAAGTTAACATTATAAATATAATTATAATTTTAATACATTATAATAAATATTTGCAATGATAAAATAAAAAACTTTTTAAGTCTAATATGTTGTTGGTACATGTATCTTGTTACTAATGTTAACTAATTAAGTTTATATATTTCGTGAATATATTTGTTAGTAAGTTGTATTTTTGAAAGATGAAAATGTCAATAAATTATTAAATTTAGGAACATATTTATTAGTAATTTTAGTCCTTATGTCTATGTGAACATCAATTTTGTTACATTTTTTGTTCCTAAGTTCAACTTAAGTGAGTTTCCTAAGGTTAATGGATGAAAGTCGACATATAGACGATTCTTTTTCACTTTTTATATTTTTTGGGACTAAATTTTGCTTTTTCATCTTCGAAAACGTATTTATCAACACTATACATTTTTAGGAATGAAAATGATTATTATTTTTTCTATGTATCAGCAATGCAACTAGTAATATTAATAACTAGGTATAAGTGATACCCCGGATAAGTGATACAATGATAAAAGAAAAAGCCAGCAACCCACCGTGACAAGCAGATTTTACAATACATTTAGGTGAATAATGCCACTAAAATGCAAAATAACCTTCAAAGTTGTATTTTTTTTTTTCAAACTAGGACTTCGAAGTTGTAAGTTTAGTTTTTTTTTTAACAATTAAAGATTGTTTTTTAATTTTTTTGGTATATTTTTTAAAAAATTAAATAATTTTTAATTTAATTATTTAATAAATAAATAAATTTTATTTTTTTTAGTTTTATTCAATATATTATATATATTTTTTTATATTTTTAATTTAATATAGAAAATATATTAAATTAAGCTGTATTAAAAAAAGGTATGATTTCAGGACATAATTTGTATTATTCATTTAAATTTAAGTCTTTTATATTAATTTTGTAATTTATAAAATAAATAATAATATTAATATTAATAAAAATATATAGAAAATATATTAAATCAAAATATATTAAATAAATTAATATACCAAAATTTAAGAAAACATTAAATAAAATCATATGAAAATATATAAAATAGTAAATAAACAATATAAAAATATATACAAAATATTGAATAAAACTAAAAATTAAAATACATTTACTTATAAAATAATTAAATTAAAAATTATTGATATTTTTTAAAAAATACAATTTTTTTAAAAAATAAACTTTAATAGTTAAAAAAAATTAAACTTACGACGTAGAAGTTGTAGTTTCAAAAAACAAAATTATGACTTTGAAGTCATAAAAAAATAAACTGAATTAAAAAATATTTTATATTTTCAGTTAAAAAAATTTTGCCTATGACTTTAATGTTGTTATTTTAAAAAATTAACTAAAATTATAAAATATTTTATGACTTCAATTAAAAAATAAAAAAATTAAAAGTCGTAACATCGATTATGACTTTTAATTCAGAAATTATAACAGATGTTACAACTTATCATTCGATAATAATTCAAAATCAACCCCAAATGGTAATCAACCAAAAAAATGCCAGCTATTGATGGTTTCCCTGGCCTTATCCCTTAGTGATGGGCCGTTAGCTTGGCTGACATTGTTATTGTTTATTTTTGATTTTTTAAAACAATTTAGTTGACATTATTAATCAGGGAGTTGATATTGACTCCCATCAAATTTGTTATTATCCCTTATAAAACTTTAAACTCTTAGAAAACATCATTTTATCACTCTGTTCAAACATCCCACCCCTCTTTCTTTCCCCTTCCTCATAGCTCTATTTCCCTTCTCCTTATCCCTTGTTAAATACATAATGAAAACACAATTTTATTGTGATCTTTATTAAGATACACAACATAATCCCATTTTTATTTTATATTTTTTATAAATTAGATACACAATAAAAATACGATTTTACTGTAATCTTTGTTGACACATAACAAAATCATATTTCCATTTTGTATTTTTTTTTTAAAAATAAATACACATCGAAAAACAATTCCATTGTGATCTTCATTGAGACAGATGACAAAATCTTTTTCTTCATTGTGTATCTTTTGTCTGTTTTAAGAAAACACAACAAAATCGTATTTCCATTGTATTTTTTTTATTAATTTATGTAACAATAAATTTGATTAAAATTAAAAAAGGTATTGTGTGTCATCATTAATATAATTTGTATCAAAATTAATTCAAGTAAAAAAGTAACTTAATTTTGCAATTATTTTCTTATACTTACCAAGCCTATTCGGCCAATTCTACTGTGTCCAAGTGTGTTAGATCTGGCATCATACACAAGTTATTATAAACTGTGTGATCCGTGGTTAAAAAATAAATGGACCCGATGCAAGGCCTAATAGTTGGGGTTAACATTGCTAATAATTTTTTTTTAGTTTAAATAACACCCATGACCATTTAACAATTTAAAAAGATGTATATTTAATTGTGTGGTAAAAAACAAGGACTTTTTTTTATCATCTAGGAGCATTTTCTTTTTATTATTTGAGAGTCGATCTCAAATAAATTATTAAAAGGGGATAAGTCGTAATACGACTTCTTGTTTAGAAGTTGTAACTAATGTTACGACTTTAAATTTTTTTAAAAAGTTGTTAAAAAATTTACAACTTTAATTTAATTATATTTTAAAATTTACGAATTTAGAGTCATATAATTTTAATTACTTTTTACTTTTTAAAATGAAGTAGTGATATTATTTACGACTTCACTTCAGTTCTTTAGAGTTATGACTTCAAAGTCATAAACAAATTTTATAATATTTTTTAAAGACAAAAAATAACTTGAAAGTGATAAAATTTTGTATAATTTTCAAGTTGTAACATAAATTTTTTTTAATTGATAACATTTGTTTTTTTTTAAATTGTAATAATTTTTTAATTTAATTATCTA
>PYAF01004398.1:957809-984545 GCA_007407185.1 Glycine tomentella | reverse complement strand
TAACTATATATTTTAATTTATTATCATTTTCTTTCAAAAAAATATATTTTTCATTTAGTTTATTTCAATTTATTTCAGAAAAATCATTAAATGAAATTAAATATTATAAATATATTTATATTATAATTTCAATGATTTCATATTCTAAAAAAATGATATTTATGAAAGTGAGAGAGTGGGAGAGAGTGATTAATGGGTTTTTGAATAATTTTAAGCGTATACGAATTTTTTAATAAGTTAATAAAAAATCATTTTTGAAAAGTCAAGTGAAATTTATTGATATTTAAACTTAGAATAGAACATAAGGTGTGCCCTTTATAAGATAAATTGTGATACCAATGTAAGCAAAGATAATGCAAAATAAAAATTAATAAGTTAATCAAGATAAAAATTAATAAATAAATATGAAGCAATAATTTGGTTTTGTTTTGATAAGTTGCTCAATAAATACTTACACAAGAAGAAAGTAAAGAGGTAAATAAGATAAATTTTATTTCGTAAGTTAAAATAAATTTATGAACTTCAAATTTAATAAAAGCTTCTTTTATGTAATTTTTTCAACAGGTGAGATACATAGGTTGATTTTAATTTGTGGAAAAAAATGATTATTATTTTTATTTTAATTCTTCTCATGTAAATATTTATTGAGAATTTTACGTTTACCAATGCAAGACCTTAAGCTTAAACTCTACCGCATTTTAAAAAATGTTAAAAATAGTGAAATAAGTTATTTTACTAAACAATTATATTTTTGTTAACCAAGTATTTTAGTTAATTAAATTAGTTAATAGTAATTTATTTACCTTATCAAACGCACTTTAAATATCTAACATCTTTTTTCATTACAAAAAAAACATCTTTTATTATTAGTATACACTATTTTTTAATGATTTTTCTTATATTTTTAAGCTATAAATATTTTGGTTTAATATATAGTTTGTAGTTCGTTGAAGGGATAAGGAAAAATGAAAAAAAATTATAAATTTGAATCTCTTTCATTATCAAAAATTAATATATTTTATCCATAAAAAATATAGTTTGTAGTCCTTCAACGGGGAATGTAACAAAAAAAAAGGTTCTTCAACGGGGAAGAAAGGTCAGCCACCACTCGCCAATTAGCACATCTTCGATGACATGAAAGTTTATTATGATTTTGTTTCCTTCCGCAACTATTTCATACATTATATTTTGGAATTGAAAGCCAGTTACAAAATAGTTAATTTAATAGTATATAATAAAACAACCTTTGGCATTAATTGTTCAAGTGTGAGAGGAGCCAAAACGAGCTCATTGCGATTTTCTCATGCTTTCTTTTAAATAATCAAATCTTGAACGTCAATTTCTTTTCACAATAAACCTTCAATAGATAGTCAGAGTATAAAAAATAATTAAGGATAATTGAAATAAACTTTTGTTTTTGGTAAACTTTTTCAATTATATAATTAGAAATTTTGCCAATTTAAAGATGTTAAACAAAATTTAATAAATTTTCAAGTTGTTTATTATTTTATGTGTTTTTTAAATCACACTAACTTACTAGAGTTGACACAGTAATAAGAGGATTTAAATAATTTATACAAGGTCCTAAGTTTAAACCTTATTACCACTTTTATAAAAAAAAATATCTTACCAAAAATTATTCATTTTTTTTTTGGCTGAATGAATAATTATCATTTGTAGCCGGCCCCATAGTTAGGTTGGCATAATTTTTCAAGACAAATGGTTACTAAATAATCTATCAGACTTGTCTAAAAAAAAAAAAATCTATCAAATTGATAGCATATTATTAAATATGATTTATACGTATAAAACATATCTATGGTTAAATTAACATGCAACTCTTCATATTTCTCAAAAGATATTGAAAATGAATTTAATTTATTTATTTTGAAATTTTGAAATTTGATTGCTAATTTTATTTTATTTTTAAATTTTCAGATGTGATCATTTACCATGGTAGGAATGTTATAGTAAGAAAAGAGGCCAAATTTCAAACCTAGAATAGCTCAGTTAAAATTTTCTTAAAACAATATTGACTTTTTTTTTACAAGCTTGACTTAATTATATAGATACGTGCTTTTTTTATTTTTAGAATATTTAGAAATTATTATTTCCTTTGTTTTTATTTATAAGACTCAATTAGAACTAGAAAGTAGGTAGACATGCCCATTTAAGTTCACACCCACAAATTGCACAACCCATCTCATAAAGTCCATATTTTAAATGACTTCTATTTTAGTAAAGTTCTATTTTAGAAAGTTTACGATAATATCATTTAGCTCGCGAGCTAAATAAACTGGTTTGAGTTTACAATTTTTTTAAAAATATGAAATTTAACCTATTTTTCAAACATTTTTAAGAACAAATATTTGTTTAAAAAATAAACTAAGAAAGTGACTAAAAATCAAATTAAAAACCCTTTTTTATGTATCCTTTGTTATCATTTTATAGTCCAAATTAATCACTCAATGTATGAGAATTATTCTTTATGGTTTTGGTTTGTTGTTGACTATTTTGAAATGTATTTAATTTCAAGTAGAATGATCCATGATTTTTTATTTTATTAGTCTAGTTATTATTTTTATTTTTCTTTTATTAAACCATAAAAATACATTTTTAATTAAGATATAAAAAGCCCATGGTGTGTGAACAATCCATAAAACATGTCATTAAGCTAATTAAATGGATTGGGCTAAAAAGTTGAGAGTTTAAATAGACTCAAAAAGTTGAAGTTCATGTACCATTACGAGATTGCTAGCTATGAGCTAGGAGTTCTGCTTCCTACACCAACTTAACATCTAATACACCCAACAGTTAATAGTGAATTTTCACAAATAGTTTTTTTTAAAAATCATTAAACATATAGACATTATTATTTCCAATACACCATTCCTTTTGCTTTCCACTTCTGCGCGTTCAAGAAGGTGTTGCTGCCGTCGTCTGGTTTGGTGCTCCGTCGTGTGCTTTGGTTCTCTGTTGGGTTGCGTCTGTGCTGCATCTTTGGTTGTGGTGGTCGTCGTCGTAGCTGTGGTGGTTGTTCTCCACGACGAGGTAAGTGGCGCATTGTTTCCTCTTCCATGAGTCTCTTTTTGTGCACGAGTACATATTAATAATTCGTAAGTGTTGTACGGATTGCCAATCCGTAATAAGGAATGGTAATAGCTTGACGGATAGACAATCCGTATGAAGCCAATCCGTAAGGATCATAGGGATTTCCAATCCATAAGACTCATACGGGTTGTCAATCCGTATGAGCCTTACTGATTGTCAATCCGTATGATGATACAAAGTTTTTTTTTTAAATGTATAATTATTTTGAAAATTTTAATTGATTAGTATTTGTTGTTGGTTTAGGTTGATTTCATTTGGATAATCTGCTATGTAATGATTTGATCGAGTTGCATACGCTAGCAATTATTTGTTTGATGAATACTAATTAGGGTTACAATATTTAATTTGTTGCTGAACTTAAATTGTAAGGTATCTTTGGGACGAAACGGGCCAATCAAAATAACGTACTTTGAGAGTTCGAGATGTAGGAGTGAGTCTTCTACTTTTGGTTCCGTCGGGGTTGGTTACTTTCCATCTCTTGGTCATTTCCTTATCACGGCTATTTCAAATCCATATATTTATTTATATACCGGCTGGCTGGTTTTTATGCAAAAAAGACAGGGATTGGATTTCCACTCATATCATAAGGAAGGTTAGATACCTTTGACAGGGTTGTATTTTTTGTTGAGGGCTCTCAGCCACATGGATAGTTTAATGTGCTCATCGGCGCTTGACCCTGAGATGTGGATCATCCAAGGCACATTAGCATGGCGTACTTCTCCTGTTTGAACCGAGGTTTGAAAGCAGTATTGTTGAATAAACTGAAGTTATATTCAAGTTAACCACTTTATTTTGTTTAGGGGTATTTTAGTTGTTTAATTTGTTGTGTATGAAAGTGTGATATATGTTATTTTACCCAGATGGGTAATAATTAAGTTGATGCATGCTCTCTAATTATTAATTTTTGATTATTGTCATCCTATGGTTCTAGAGTAGTTTTCTTAGTGTATTTTCAATAACAATTAAATTTGGATTGTGATCAATAGTTGGTTAACTTGAATATTGATTGTGATCCAGATGGGTATGTATAATAACCCTGAGTCCTGACGCGGACGGCGTAAGCATCTGCACGGATAGCCCTGGCTTTCTGCAGAATTTCTTCTGCAGAAACCAGTGTAGAGGTGTGGCGCGGATGGCGCCAGTGTGGCGCGATCAGCGTCGTGTCCACTGGGAATTGGTGCGAGTGGCACTAGGTTCACGCGATCAGCGCCGCGCTCTCTGGATGTTGGCGCGAGTGGCGCTGGATTGGCGTGAGTAGCGCCACAGTTCTGGAGGCTGGCGCGGTGGGTGCGAGGGTGGTGCGGAGGGCGCCATTGTTTCTAGAGGTTGGCGCGGATAGCGCCAGTAGCGGCGCAGATGGCACCATGGGCCTTGGAAGTTGGTGCGATCAGCGCCAGAGTGGCGCGGCATGTCGGCCAGACCCAGTATAAAAGGGGCACTTTACAAATTCTGGACCCCATTTCCTTTCCTCATCTTCCTCTGAACGCCCACCTCCATTGTTGAAGCTTCAAGGTTCATACTTTCACCTTAGTTCACCAAAACAAGTTCCTTGAACCTAAATCTTGTTGGAAAACATCTAGTGAGCTTAAATCCTTCCTTGAAATCCCATGAAACCCCTTAATCAGATAAGCTCCTTTCTTAAGGGAAAGTTGAAGAACTCGAGTTTGGCGAGGAACAACGGCTTTTCACGGACACCCGGGCTAAGGGAAGAGGTCTAGAGGCCTTCCTCACCATTTCTGAGGTAAGAAACTCGAGATTTTCTGGTTGATTTATGAATTGGGGTTTTGAGTGAATAGTGACCCACTTGTGATAGGGCTTGTTTTAGCCTTGGGTCCTTTAGAAAGACATGTTTAGAATGTTGTGAGGATGAAGGATTAGCTCTTAAATTGTAGTTTGATGAACTTTGGTTTTGGCTCTATGTTTATGCATGTGTGGCTTATGTTGAGTCACTTGATGATATTAAGACATGCAAGAGCCTTGTTGATGGTTTTGATGTGCCTGAGAGGCCATATGAACGGTGTCTTGTGTGTGATATGGATTGTTCAAGCTTTATGTGTGTTCTGAGTTATTGGGCTGTTGAGAGCTTTGAACTCATTGTGTTTGGCTTGTATTGAGTCTGTGATGACTCTAATGTCATGATTAAGTTGTGATAGACCTCTGAGGGTCTGTGAGAGGCCTAGTGTGCGCTGGGCTATGATGAACCTTAAGTTAGAGGACCGTTTGATATGTTGATGCTTTGTATACTTGAATTGGCTGTGATACGTGTTTTATGTGCCTTTTTAGGGCATGACACCGAGGGTGTCAGTGGCATAGGCCACAGAGCAGGGAAAGAACTGCAGAGATCGATTTTGCCAAGTAAGTTCTTGGTCCCTTGGGGATGTTTCCCACTGCTGTGCTCCACCATACTCCGAGGGAGTGATGGTTGTATTCATGATGCATGCATTGATGGTTGTTGCATTACTCATAATGATATTATGATTGTATCTATGCTTGTACGTGTATGATACCTGTTGTTAGATCTTCTGGCCAGTTAGATAGATATGGACCTCCCTATGAGGAGAGCGCACCTCCTAGTTTGGTTTGCTCGTGGGTGATGATGATCCCAGGGTGATGATGACCCCTTAAGACCAAGAGATAAGTGTGTCCCGTCGCGGTTGATTGCCTATTCTCAGAGGTACCATATACGTGCATCCATGCGTAAGGGGTAGCTCCCGATGGGATGGCACGGGTGTGAGTTCCGGTCTCACACTGAGGTTGGTGTTGATGCGATCCACCGTACATAGAGCAAGATAACTTGCTTGTATTTTTATGAGGGTCGGGAGGCCAATGTGATTGTGATGCCCTATGTTTGTATCATGGAAGTGAGTCAGGGTGGAGGAGATGCCTCCAAGGACCCTGAGCTTACTGAGATGTATATCTCACCCCGTGTGGGGTTTATGTGATTACAGGTGACGCTTCTGGTAGAGAGGAGCGGTCTCAGGGCGGAAGGCCCCAGCAGTGACATTGTTGCCTGGCTATGGATAGCAAAAGAGGAGTTGAGTAGCTCATTTGGCTTTAATATTTGTCTTGTACCCCTGTAGAGGGATGGTGTGTGTGTGCACACATGATATGTTAGTATATGCCTTGTATAGTTTTGTATACCCTCATGTGAGGAAGTGGTTTTGAGGCCAAGGCCAGTGTTGGCTCATTCTTTTGTTGAGACACGGGTAGTGTCAGATGATGATGTATATATATATATATATATGTATAAAACTTGTTCATGATATGAATATGATGTTCCTCCTGATTATATTTATGAGATATCCTGGTTTATCTGCCAATGCTTATGTTATACTGGATCAGCAGAGGCTTGTTTATGTTACATGTTGTTTGTGTGGTGATGTATTTTTATACTCCATACATAATGTAATCAAGAAATACGGTTCGATTTCGCTTCCGCCAATTTTAAATAAAGTTGTAAGCGCGATTTTGATATTATAAATGTTAATACACCGGAGGCCTACGAGGTGTTACAGTATGCATTGATTTGGGGTTATTTCATTTGTATTAAAATAACTGATATTGATTGCATTCATTTGGATTGATTTGAAGTTGTTATCTAACAATTATTAAAAATGTCAGGTTATGGTTAAAACACGAGGATTACGTCGGGCTTTGGGGTTATTTCTTCAGTCATATTAATTTCTTTAGACATAATACTGTCATACATCCAGTTATCGTTGTCCATCTAAACAAACAGTTTAAAAATAAATGTTCAAAAGTAAACTATATACAAATTCAATACTCATAAATACATTTCTTCAAAGGACTAATACAAATTTAATAACAAATACATTTATTTGAATACAAACAAATTATACACACTTTACAAATACATAAATTAAAACATTTTAAAACACAAAAAAACCTTTTTTTTTAAAAAAAAGCTCATACGGATTGTCAATCCGTGTGACCTTCCATATGACTCATACGGATTGTCAATCCATATAGATTATACGGATTGCCAATCCGTATGGATCATACAAATTGCTAATCTGTATGACCTTACACAGAGCTGGTTGCAGCAACATACCTCTGACGAAGCTTAACGAACCCAAACAAGCCAACCACCACCAATGACGACCACCTCCGCCACCACCAAAACAACAGCACCAATTGGAGATGACAAAACGGAGCTCAACAATGAGCGAAACCAACGACAAGAGCAACGAAGAAGAAAAGCGCGGGGTGTATCTCTTTAAACCAACAAATACAACAACAAAAGCGCTAAAGGGCATTCTTGGAATAAATACATTTTGCTGGGTGTATAAGAATAACTATTGGTGTAGGAAGCAATACTCATGAGCTAGCGAGTGACCTTGGGTCCAAGTCCAAATACTCAGTCTAGAAACAATTACTAGATTAAGAAAAATAATTAATTTAATTTATAACAATAAACTTATTCAAAATTTATATTTTTTTCTTCAAAATTACTGATATCATTAATACTTTTTTGAGTAAATTACATCGCACCTCTTATGTTTTTTTTCAAATTGCACCCAATATCCCTCTTTTTTTACACCCTATAAAAATTTCTTAATTGTTTAGCTCACATGACACCCATACCCCCTCCTTCCTAAACACTTTTTAATAATTTAATAGAAAGTAGACACATGTTGGTCACATGACTTTTAATGAAAATTTATGTCTAAAATATCCCCATCTTCTTCCTCAAAATCATATCTCTTCTTCAACAACCCTTATTCACTTACCACCATCACCTCCTTCTCTTCCTCCTCCATCTCCCATGATAGCATCATCTCTTTCTCCTCATCGTCGTCCTTGCCCACCAACACAGTGTCCAGGCGCACCCACTCCCTCCGAAGTAACCAACAACACCGTAACCACCACCACCACCATAGCCGCCGCCTCCATTTATGAAGCAACAAAAAAAAAGTGGCTAGAATTTGTTGGTTATGTTCACCTTGAATTGTTGAAGCTCTTCTTTTGCGTTGCAACAATTCTAAGTAATCTTTGCCACGTATCACAAACCCAACAATGATTTTTTCTGCTGTGTTCACTCTTACTCTCAACCTTGCCATTTCATCCACCACATACTATTATAGAAGAAGAACATCATCTACCACAAGAAGAGTTGTTACATTGAGAGCTAGCTCCACATCGAAGAGATTTGGTGATTGGTGGAGGGAGTTTTGGTGAGTTAGGGTGACTTTCTATGAATCCTAATTTCTGATACTAATTAGGAGAGGATAATTAGAAAAGATAATTTTGGTTTTATAATTAAAATGTTAGGACATTTTTGTTCACATATTTCAATTGACATTAGTTAACAATGTTAATATAAGTGGGTAAAAGTAATATATAGAAAGAGAGGGATATCGATTACTATTTGAAAAAAAAAAACATAGAAAATGCAAATATAATTTATACTATTTTTTTTATGAACTATTCTCTTTCTTCTAATTGTTTGTTTATTAGTATAATTAATTAGGAGTATTTAGGTTGAAATTAATTAATAGAAGAAATAATATAAATTTATCACTTCAAGTTGGATCTTATAATTAGAAAATAAGGGAGTATATATGTTTTTTTTTAACCATCTTACTAATACCAAATATCTATCAATTTTATCTATAATTAATTTATTGTCGAATGACTTTGACTTAGCACCTTAGTGACAATCTCCCATCTTAATCAAGTTCATCCACTGATATCTTATTTAAGCAATCAAATTTTATAGACTCGGATCAACGATTTTTTTTTTTTTATGTAATAAAAACATAATTAAATATATATATATATATATATATATATATTTTTTTTTTTTTTGTCTTCACGATGTCATGTAAGCTTGGAATGAAAGCCGAGTAGAGTAGGCCACGGCATGCAGAGAAAATTCAAATCCCTTCAACGGCTCGAAGTAACAGCGAGAAGGGATTTTTCTCGCCAAAGAAATCATTGGGACGAGAATCGAGTTATGATGAAATTGTGTCCAAGTATATGGTTATGGCTGATACTTTTGTTGGCTTCAGTTCAGTCATTGGGATCTGAGAGGACGGATGTGGCATACGTGACTCTACTGTACGGAGATGAATTCCTGTTGGGCGTTCGAGTTCTCGGCAAATCGATACGCGACACTGGATCCAACAAAGATATGGTCGTTTTGGTCTCTGATGGTGTCTCTGATTATGCCAATACCCTTCTCCAGGTACTATTTTCCTTTGCGAAATGTATTAATGCGGAACCAGAAATGAAATTTTGTGATCACTTTATATTAAATTTAATATTAATGTTTCATTTGATATGAATCCTAGATTTTGTTAGTTATAACTTATTATTAGGTGATACTGTTGATTATAGAACTCTTGGATAGGGTAAAGGGTTTTATGATTGGTTTTTGTGTAGGCTGATGGGTGGATAGTTGAGAAGATTAGTTTACTGGCGAATCCTAATCAAGTACGTCCAAAGAGATTTTGGGGTGTCTATACAAAGCTCAAAATATTTAACATGACTGACTACCAGAAAGGTATAGTATTTATGTTTTCTTGTGTCGAGTTATGGAAGTTGTGGAGGATACTCAAACTTTCCATTTAGGTTATTGCCTTTCAAATAGAATGTAGCTTCTCATGTTTATGCACTATGATTTATTGGCTGTCTTGAATATGTTCCTGCAGTTGTTTATCTTGATGCTGATACTATAGTGGTTAAGAATATTGAAGAACTTTTCAAATGTGGAAAATTCTGTGCTAATTTAAAGCATTCTGAGAGGTTGAATTCGGGAGTCATGGTGGTGCAGCCATCTGCTACCATTTTCAATGACATGATGAGCAAAGTAAAAACTCTGCCATCTTACACTGGAGGTATTATCATTTTTCTTTTGTTTCTTCCTTTTGGTACTAATATTATATGCATTTTGTATTAGATGAGGATTCAAACCTGATATGTTTGAACAATTTGCATCATCTATCTTCCTGCTTTCCCAGGGGACCAGGGATTTCTCAATTCATATTACTCTGGATTTCCCAACGCACATCTTTTTGACCCAAATTTGTCCCCAGAAATGTTGGATACAGTTCCTGAAATGGAGCGACTTTCCACACTTTATAATGCAGACGTTGGTCTTTACATGCTGGCTAACAAGGTACTGGAATATAGGTAAATAAGAGGATGGTTCCTTACTTTTACGTAATAAGGGGCAATACAACAGTGATACATCTCCCTTTTGCTTCTTCCCTTTGTAACTTCCTCATTTGAGTTTTGAGTTCAGATGGATGCCTGTTAGATCCAGTTTCCTTATCTGATTAATGTTTAACTGGTAATAGTCCTACATGTTCATGTATTGTTGTTTAGTTAATGTTCCAATTCACATGATGCAATTAGCTTAACACCTACTGTCTTAACAGATATTCTTTGTGATAGTTGGAAAAAATATTTTAATTGAAGTAATACAAATTAAGATCATGATGTTTGTGATAGAGAGATTGAATGAATTGGAAGAGAAACTGGAGGGGATGGAAGCCATATTTGAGGCTTGGGTCAATGTGGACGGGAAATTGGTTAATTTTGAGATTTTGTTGGAGATGCAAAAATTGATGGGCAAGTATGCAGTAGGTAACCTTTGCCTTTCAATCAATTCAACCTGATTTTAAAATGGTGGGAGGTGGATGAACATTTCAGGAGTTGAAACTCAGATCCTTGTACTTAATTTTCTAAGTTTGAATTAGCTGCTGTGAATATTTCATACATTCTCTCACATACATACCAAATATATGCATTTAAATATCTGTGTTTTTTATTCATTGCATCTTTTACTTCAATTATGTAAATATTCATGCTGATTTGTCCAGTGGATGGTGGATGAGAATGAACTCCGTGTAATTCATTATACACTAGGTCCTCTTAAGCCTTGGGACTGGTGGACATCTTGGCTTGTGAAACCTGTTGATGTCTGGCAGGTATTTGTGTAACTTATTATCCTATTTTAGCAATATCTCAAAAATTTGTCTTCCAGTAATTTTTTTAAAAGGCCATCTTGCTTAAGTAGTCATGTGACTAAGTTGAAGTTTGTGACAAATGTTAAATAATTTGCTTTTACCTTGTTTGTGCTGCAGAATGTAAGGGAACAGCTGGAGGAATCCCTTCCTGGAACTGGAGGGGGCCAAAATCCTAAAGATAATTATCTTGTGAAGTTTCTTTTTCTGCTACCATTTTGTGCTGTGCTGTTCTGCTGTTATCGTTCGTTTCTAAAGGTCAGTACTTATCATGGATTGATTTTATTCTTTAAGCATTAGGAATTCCATGTGTCTCATAATGTTGTATTTTCTGCAGAATCAGGGGTACTTTGGTTCCTGTTGTAGAAATTCACTATGCAATCATGTCAGACACCTTTATTACAGGATTAAATTAGGGGTGCCACTTGTATATACTACCATTTCTACCTCAACTCTCAATTCCCCTCATAAGGTCATTTTGTGCTTATATATCTTCTTATTTAGGGATTTGGATCCTCTCATGTGAGGCTCTTGCATACTCATCAGATGACTGGGTAATGTGATGTCCTCACATTAGAGGATCCAAATCCTGTGGTTGGATATTCATGCTGCTTATGCTTATGCATTTTTTTATAAGCAATACTAAGTATTATTTATGGTGTTAAACAGCTCATAAATGGTGTTCAGTACAAAGTGCCTGCATATTTGGGCAGTATTTCTGTATGTGTCTGTTTATTGGTTGCAGTGGTGTCTCTTGGATTAGCTCTCTTGATAGTACCACGACAAGTGGCTCCATGGACTGGTTTGCTTTTGATGTATGAATGGACATTCACAGTCTTCTTTATACTATTTGGAGGTTATCTAAATTTGATTTATCATCGGGGAAGGATTATTGCATCACAAACACCTTCCTCGTTGTCTCATCCTGAATCTTCTGATGATGATTCTGAAAAAGGTATGTTCTGCCAGAGTAGTGCTTATTTGGGGGGTTTTGTCTTTCACCTAACTGTTCCTCAAGACTTTTTTCTTTTTTTTTTTTTTTTAAATTGTCATCCTTAATTTTATCTCATCTGCATTAACAGTTCATCAGCGTCAGATATCATCATGTGATGCTGCTATGTGGTTCTATGGATTAGGGATGGCCTTCTTGGCCATTGCTACTCCAGCTTTGCCTTTTCTTTTTGGGATCACTGCATTGTTTTTACGGTAATTTTCCTTTGAATTTATTAGTAAAGCTATCATATTGAAATATGCACTTTTGCCGTCATGCTTGATCTTGTTATAGACTTTCTGTTTATTTTAGGAATTTGGGTGTGATTTCATTATCCGTCTTTGTGGCTTAAATTTTAAAAATAGAACACTGTTCTCAGTATGTTTTTGTAATCATTGACTATAGTCAATTATTTAGCTTCAAAATCCAAATTTAAAAGAACCCACAGTCTGCAATGGCCTCTTTTGAGTGGTTATTTATAATCACATGCATGGTGCATCTTGTACGCTTTCAACCTGTGATTTCATCCACCCTAAGAAATGGAGGTGCGATCATGAACTGTAAGGTTATTTGACCATTTCATTGGTCATTATTTGCTTATTTTTGGTTCACATTTGAATTCAGTCCTTCTTCTACCTCATTAAGCTGGAATGGCGGTTTGGAGACAATTAGGGATGTTAGTAACTTTGTTTGCTGTTGTTTTCTTGTTTACTTAAGAGGGAGGAAGAAGTGAAGTAAATTCTTAATAGATAGGTATGTGTTTTTGGAGAGAGCAACATACTTGAATGAGGAGGGTTTCTCTTTTTCTATCTTGTGTTGTATTCTGGTGCTTTCTGTTGCCTATTTTTAGCACATAGAATGCCACCTCTATAGTACGCATGAAATTGAAATTTAATGGAACCTACCAAAAAGATCTTCTCTTTTTGATATGTATTCAGCTTGAAGTGGTGTATTCTGTCCTTTAATTCTAAGTAGTTTTTTTAAGAGAAAAAACTTTTTTTCTAATCTTTCTCTTTGAATTTACACTTATATTTTGATTTATATTTCTAACAGGTTAGCTTTGATGGTCGTTGGGGGCGTAATTTTAGCATGTTTCTTGACATACTCCTCCGAACATCTTGCAATCAGATCATTTATGAAAGGGCTTGAAGAGAGGGATGTTGCACGCAATTCAAACTTCTGTTGTTGATTGAATTCTTTGATCTGGTGCAAACTGTGGTAGATTATTATTTTTTATTCACCTCTACTTCAAGAAAATATGCGTCATTGATCTATGTAGGATTGGGATACGTTGCCATACACAACCGAGCTTGGGCTGCTAATGAAAAAAAAAAAACATGATATTAAGCTGCACAAAAAATCTTAGGAAAAACTCTTAAAGCTTAGTTTTTGATAAAACCCAAAAACATTTGAATCGTTTGATTCATCTAACGTATCTCATGTTGAGACTTAGTGATGGTTATTATTGTATTCAACTAACGGGTAGCGTTGTTCTAGTGACCAATGTAACATTAATTTTGTCAATGAATCATAATGTATTTTTCCTTGTTTCCATTGTTACATTTTTATTATAATTGTAAAAGATGACGTCGCTCCTTTGAAATTTCAACTGAGTCTCGAATAAGATAAAAGTGTTGTGTTTTTCAAAGGAACGTGCTTACTTGATGTGAAATGGCTGTCGAAATTGCGCGTAATAAAAGTAGGCACATATGTGATGAATGAAACTTGTATTTTTGTTCTTGAAACATCCTTTTCTTGAAGGCTAGGAAGAGAATGCCACTTGCACAGTTGTCAAACTACAAATCGTACATTTTTGCTCATGAGTTAGTTTCATTTTTGTTCACGATTATGACGTGTCCTCATAGGCTTGACTTTAATCACTAGATATTTTATATATTCGAAACTCTTGCACTGTTAGTTGAATTTGTTTAACATTAAAGATTAATATGTTTTTTACGATGACTTTTTCTCTTGGAAAAATTGGTAAGATTGGAGAGGCATCTCCAATACTGTTAGTAGGGTGCTGATGACATATAGTGGATGTCAGCAACTGTGCATAGACCCACCTAAAGAATTAACTACATAGGCTTGAATTGCAAGAAGTTTCATTCAATTGTAACTATTCAATTAGTTCTATGGCACCAGAAAAATTCCTTGAGAAGGCTTATCCACTGAGCGAGGAAAGTAATGCCACAGGAATTCAAACTCACGCCTACGAAAAAGGTGAGAATTTGTATTGAATCTTTAATCACTTCTATCAATTCGCATTAACAATAATTCCAGTTTCTCCCGTGGATGTGGAATGATGCCAATTGCCCATTGGCACCGAGTTGAAGAAATTCAATTTATCTCAGTATTGCGGTAAATATCAAGACACTGACCAAGTCTTGACCAAATAATGAGAGGTGCACAGTGGTTACAACCCAGAACCTTTTTAAGTTTTATACATTATCCATATTTTGCACAATAAAAAGAAGGAGAGATATAAAGCTCAAGTTTTGTCATGTTCTTCCTTTTCATCTCTCATCCTTGCTTTTCTTAATAATAAAGAGAGCCGATTTGTATCTTTCAGTATACTTTTCTTTTCGTCCTTGTCTGTGGTATGGGATCCACTTCTATGAGAGATGGCAATTACTAGAATGATATCTTTACTGTTTTTTGCGTTAACTTGGTTAAAATAGGTAGCAATGGCATCCAAGGAAAAATAACATGTTACACCCTAAAACTGGTAGAAACATCATATAAACATTTTTTTTTTGGTGTGGCACATATACTATTAATCCAAAATTGGAGATATAAAGTTGATCTAATAGTGGGAGAAAAAAAAAAGGAGAAAGAATCGTGAGTTTGAACCCCAACTGAAATTTCTACGAAAATTAATAAATTAACATTATCAATAAAAAAAACAGACTATTGCTCCATAAAAGCAAACCCTAACTTAAGACCAAGTTCTATTCTAGATTTCATAGCAGTCTTGACTTGCCATACTTGTTCCCAGAGATAGTGGAACTCGCACAAGAAAATCTAGTTGTGATTTTATTCATAGAAGATCTATTTTCTATTATAGTGTAAGTAGCACTTATAAAGAGAAAAACTATTTAATTAATAGTCTGTATCTTTTTAATCAGTGGTTAATTACTCAAAAAAAATCACAATGGACATAAATTTTTGCCACTAGAAGCCAAAACAGAGAATGGAGAATATCAAAAAGGTAGAAAAACAGTCCTTGATTAAATTGGATGCAGGTGCTACTCTTAGGTTGGATTCTGGATTTTTTCAGTATAATTGAACTATCCTCGATATCTAATCAAAGTATCAATTATCAAACAAAGTTAATCATATATATTTGGCTTGTCATTTTTGCCCTTGATGACTCACAAGCCAATACAAATTTATTTATTTATTTAGGCAGGTTATAGTTATACTTGTTGGTGCGCATCACTTTCTTCCAGGTGGGACACATGGCGACTAACTCATTTAATAAAGGAAAAATAAAGTTGATAATGGACAAATTGAGGTTAGACTTGACGATAATTATTATGCTTATCCTAAAGTGAAAGTGTGGTGTGGTAGATGAAAACTACTAATTAAGTTATCGGAGAAAACTAAAGATCTGTGCCATTTATTTGGCTTTATGCTGAAAAAGTAATACTAATTTGCTCAATTTATATATTTTATTTCCCTCGTATGCATATAAGTTTTGAGTGGGGCATGATATGCACATTCTAACGTTAAATCTAATAATAAACTTTGATGAAGATTTACCACAGATTGTTTGGGGCCACTTAATATGAACTCGAAGTGATATAATTGTTAGAAGTTTGACCAGGTAAACTAGTTTGATTTTCTCCTAATTAACATCTTGAATAAGAAGGAGAATGATGATTATAGAGACTTTTATGACTTGAGCTAAAGATGCATAATACCATTCAGGTATATGCTATGACTGTTGATCGAAAAGTGAACGTGAAACCAAGTGCACTCTTGACCGTACTTAGTAGTATGTAGTAATTTGAAGTATCAAATTATTCAAATAAGACATACACATGAAATTTCAAACTGGGTCAAAAAACCAAATAGCATTTATCACAGCAATATATTAGTTGCAGCTAACTTCATCAATTGGATACTGATGGAACTAAAAAGCCTTTCCTGCAGCTGCGAATTGTAGGCAGATGTTCAATGCATTTCATCCACAAGAATTAATATTTCCAGTTTCCAGCTGTTTGGAGAGTTTAGTCCTCCCTCAACAATCCAATTTTTCCTTTGAACTTAGAATCATCACATTATTTCATTAGATCTGAAACAAGATGTAGATGCATGATACATGCTTTATATTCATATATAATTGACATATCTGTGCGTGCTGAAGAGTCTGCAATTGGAATAGCATGGTTTTTAACCTGAATATTATTAACCAATATACATACAAGTCATGGCCGGCTGCTTGAGTAATATATTCATTCTTTTCTTCTTCTCCTAAACATGTTCTCATTTTATTACTTTGCTTTAAGTCAACCATCATTCTAGCTTGTACAATCGAAACACTAGTTTCCTCGCCGCTATAAGTGTACACACACTGAATATCTCATAAGGGAATTAGCTGTTACTTTCAATAATATAAAGTCAGAAAGGATCATGTCATGTGGTTATATTCTCATTGGAAGAGCTATGATAAATCCAGCAAATAATGTATATCTTTGATTAATTAATTTAGAGAAACCAGTAAGCGTTTTTTGTTATTTTTCTTACCTGGACATGCCAGGTGCACATAATCAATACAATAAACTAAGAATCCAATTGAACAAAAAGAAAGGAAAAAAAAACTGAGGTATAATAAAGCTTTCATACAAGTAGTATTACAAATGCAGCTGCTGTAGAGCAGAGAAGGATATACATAACATATCATTGTCCCAGCTGGGAAAGGAAGGAGGAGTAGTAAACAGAAAACTTATAATAATATCAAACAGGTATGATATGCTAAATAATCTCATGAGATGAGCCATGCCTTATTTGATTCTCAACAGCAGAGATGAAAAGCCAAGCATCAGACTTGCCTAGTGGGCAGGTTTCCTCAGGTCAAATGTCCTGATCAGGTTTCTAGTTCCTTCCTTGTAGCATCATTTGGCCATGGCTCCAACAACGGCGTGAACTTGGACAAAATTGGTGTTGTTCTCGACTTTAAGTGCCTCATGATGATCTTCTTCTGCAGGACTAATTAGGAGGAGATATGGGAAAAGAGGCTACATAGTTGCTACTTATTCTTTCAATCGGATATATATTTCTTAGAACACGAGAGATGGATGGAACAATATTCTATATTAATACACAAATGCCAAGGGTCTATCTAGTTCACCCGTGTCTTGGATTTATTCATAATTTCTTGTACGAATATTGACAAAGAAGGAATATTCTATTACTTAGATTTTTCAAAAATTGTTATTGTGGAATCAGATGTCACTTAAAGAAATTATTAATACTGAAGAATAATTTTGTTTGTTGTATTTGTGCGTAGAGCATTGAGTTGGAGGGGTTCTGTTTATCTATATGGTGGACCTAACCAGCTCTTCCATCAATAGCATGCTGATGAACAATGCAATGCTTATATGACACTAATTTCATTTTTTTTAGTATGTATGGTTAAAAAAGATGCATTATACGAGGTGAGTTTAAATCTCTTTGCATCTATTGTACCAAAACAAAGTCTCACAGAATAAAGAAACTCATTGAGCTATGGCTATCAATGTATTCGTGGCCTTGAAATTTTCAATCATAGACTTGAACAACCAAGTAGTTTATTTCCTATAGCTAATTAATTATCAAGGTTATCCAGGTGTTGCCAGTTAGTGTATGTTATTAATGTTTACAATTTGAGTTGTCACAAGGCTTGGAACCAGGACAAAATTCTATTAATTGTAAAGTAAATGAGTCCAAATTATGCAACCTTGCATTAATCCTTCCTTTTGAAGTAGGTCAAGTCAGGTTGTTTTTTCTCTTTAATGAAAAAGTAAAGCTTTAGATAAAGTACGAACTAAGGTTGTTGTTAAGGTTGATAAAGTCGTTGCAGATAATTGTGCGGTTGTGCCCATGATTTTGGTGGATGCTTTCCAGTCTATTCTATTGTACTTAACCATATATATCTAATATCTTGTAGTTTGGGAAACAAAGAATTTTCGCAATTAACCGGCCCAAATTTCAAGCTAAAACTGTTTAAGAAATTTGTTAGTTACTGGAAAAGATAGCAAGAGCACCCCTTGTCCCCAGTGTTACTACCTACACAAAAAGTGTACAACTTTTTCTGTGTTTTGTATTATTTGGTGAGTGCTATTCACACAACTGCGCGACCACTTTTGGTCACCATTCTTGAGGCCGAGGCTCAAGCCTAAAGACAAATTGACTCAGAAATTTTTGCACGCTTTCAAGGTTTAGCAAATTCAATTTTACATGTTACTTCTGTGTTTTGTTTTAGCTCATGAGATTACTCCTACAGTACCAAAATTTTTTTAAGTTGTGATACTCTGCCTCAAGACAAAAATAATCACCACAACTCCATAAGCCATTGCTTAAATTCAATATTATATAAACTATAAAATTATTGATAAATTTAATACTACTGAATAACTTAATTAAATTCTTTAATTCTTGTGAAGTAAGTGGCATTTAAATTTTAGCCGGCATTATAATGGATTCTTTTTCAATTCAAATACAGATATAAGCACCATAAACTAAAGTTACCTTGTGGTAGAAGTTAGTTAATATCAGAAGTGTAGATTTTATTTTAGTCAAATCGAGTACTGTAATCCGAGTGTTAGCTATTAAGTGCATGTTTGTATCCACGTCCAGTCCAACTGAACGCCAAAACAAGTCTCTCCTCGCTTCTCTGTTTTTGCATGAGAAAGTGGCCAACTTACATTCAGCGTAGTTGGAACGGTTTTCCAAACGCATCCAACATGTTTGGTTCCTTTGGTTTTGGGTTAAGTTGAACAAACTCGGGTTAAACTTCCTCAGTTCACAGCAAAGTTGCTTGAGTTTCTATCTTTTCACTTCACGTTTTTTATGCATTTATTGTCATTTCATCATTTAATAAAAACAATTTTTTTTTGTTTTTAACATAAATGAAACACACACGAAATCTTATTACTTAAATTAGTCAATCTTAATTTAATTTTTTAACTTGAAAATATATATAACTTCTATTTACACCTAATCAATTCTCTTTTCATAGAATTGATTCATTTTGAATGTAAAATGATACATTCAGTCACAATTTCATCCTCAAGTCGAGGATTAAATCTATCTTGATTAAGAAATATAAACGTCAAACTACTACTTTGTCAATGACTTTTGGTATTTTAATTTTAATTTAAATCCTATATTTTGCATAATACTACTAAAAATATTATTTATTTATTAAAGTAATTTATCTTTATTTAATAATACTAATGATGTTTATATGTATTATAGGGAGAGGATACTCTTATTCTTAATGTCTAAGTTTTCTCTATGTAGTGCATTTTGAGGCGGAGGGAACTATTATACAAAGTTGTATATTATATGGCTATAATTCTGGATTTAACAGGTGATGGCTTGATGAATCAGCTTCCTAAAGTAATTAGTTTTCTTCTTTCAACTGCAAAATTCATCGTTTTTGTTGTTATTAGACCTCACTTTTATTTTCTTTTAAATAATGTTACTTATAATTTTTACGATGAAATTTTATAAGAGAAAATAGATCATTTATAAATAGTGAAAAGTAATTTTATCTTATAATTAAATTATAAAGAATTATTTATGATAATTTTATTGACTTTTATAACAATTATCTTAAAAATAATTTCAACGGTGATTAGCACTCATTTAGATTTATTATGACTTTTTCAGCTCTATTAATTACGTCATTTATTTTATATTTCATTTCCATTTTTTTTCATTATTTTAAAAATTCTCATGAAAATATTGCTTTTTAGTAACCTAACAGGTTGGTTGATTGGACTAAGACAATGCTTCAGGCTTCTCACAAGTTGCAAGTTGCCATCTCTATTTGTCTCTTTGGGATGAGGTAAAATTATTGAGTCTAGAAATTTTCCTATCTGACTTAGTATCATCCTCTCCCCCTAATTTTTTATTACCGAAGAAAATACTATATTACTCCTTGTTTTCATCCCAATTTCTCGGTATACCCGTACATCCCAAACAAATGCAACACAAATTTAATAAATAAACGCTCTTATTTGACTCTCTTCCGTGCAAACGAGATAGTGTGATTTTGTGGAAACATGCTTGTTTTCTCCATTTGAAGCTCCATCAAGTTTATTTGTTCAATTGTGGGAACGTGCTCTTCTTCGTGTGAGCTATAAGAGTTTTCTTGACAGTAGATCAAGTCGGTGACAGTTCTTCTGAAGAAATAAAAAACACTTTAAAAGGAGAAAAATACTATCCCGATAAAATAATGAATTTTTTCGACTTCTTATGTTAACTTAGCTAATAAAAAAGACTCCTTATGTGGATGCACTAGAATAAATAAAAAGAAAACATTTGTCCCACTTTACTGCCCTCACCAAGTAAAGGAAACGCGAAAGTGTTTAATGTGTTTCATGGAGTTTTAATTTTATTATATTATCCACCAAATAAAGGGAAACAAGATATAAGTTGAAATAACAACTTCCATATACAAAGACCCAACTTTATAAAAAATTAATTAAGTAAAAGTAATTAATATATTAAAGTTAAAATTAAATTATTTAAATACTATTCAAATTCAATTCTTGATAAAATAATTTTTTACTAAACTTTATTTATGTCTCGGTCAAACTTCGAATTAGTTATAATCTTTTTTCTTCTAATAAACTGGAGGATTAGAAAGGAAAAAAAAAACGCTACTTTATTTCCATTATTCCATTTTATTTCCAAATATAATACATTTTTTTTTTTTATTTCTATGTTGAAATCCTTTCAGTTTGAAGGTACAGCTAACTCACAGATATCATTTTCTTAAAATTTAAAAGGTTTTAAAAAATCAGTTAACTGTATATAAAAATAAATATATAAAAAAAAACTTTCTCTTCTATACTACTCTTTAATGATTATTAAGCAGATAGTGTTTCCCCACATTAATTCAAACGAAGTATCTTTCACCTTTTTTTTTCCTTTCTCCATTTAGCTAACCTTTTCTTCTTATTCATATGCAAATTAATTCCCTCCGATATATTATATTTTCAAAATATACATAAAAAGGCCATCAGCCATTGCATTCTTAACCTCCCCCACATATCTAAGAAAAACTCCATAAATCTGCCAAAAATTATTTGAAAAACAATAAAGTGAAATAAAACAAAACAAGTGTCCCAATATAAACACATCACTTCTGCATGTGCATTCATAAATGATCAAGGAGTCAACTGAAAATACACAGTATCTCGCCGAATTCTTAAAATTATGGAACGGCAATAGCCTACAAAATACCAGTACAACACTTCAAAGCCTGAATTGATGTCCTGATCTAACAAGCATTTGTATTATTGCTGTCTGAAATTTCTCATACCTGACAAGATTTCAGGGGAAAGAAGATATCGATAACAATGAGCAAACACAAATGTCAAAGAAACACTTGAGAAAATTCCAGGATATCGCAGATACCCTGATTACAGCATATCCACTAATCAGAATGACACCATATCTCTGAATTGCAACATCCTGTAAGAGAAATATGAGACAGCAGATAATCTGTAGCCGCTTATAAAATTAGCCACCTGCTTGTGTATTTGTATTGCACTATATATATGTTTCTTTCTTTAAGCCTAGCATGAATTTGGGTGCGAGAGACACAAAATAAGACTAGCAACCCAAAATAAAAGCATGCACTTCAGCCCAACTAGAGACTGTGTAAAGAATGCCAGATAAACCCTTCCAATTAGAAGTGCTTCCTTCAACATATTCTTTTTGTTTCTTAACCAAGCCAGAATACAATGGGACAAATGAAATACCAAACTGCGTCCCTACACTTCTAAGGCTTGAACTTGAACCAATCACAATTCCTACATCTGCTTCAAGTAGGCAAAGTAAATCACCCACTGAATCGCCAATGTAAACAGTTAATTTCTTTTTGTCATCATTGCAATTTTTCAATATGTTACGAAAAGCTTCAACCTTGTCAATGGGAGACTCCACTTTCTTAACAATTTCACCCGTGGAAACAGATCCCTCATAAGTGAACTCATTAGCATGAACATTCAACACATTTAAATCAGCTGCTCAAAAATTAGAAAAATAAAATTATAAGACAATAGGAAACTAAAATATAATCAATTGCAAAAATTTAATCAATTTGGTAAGTTCTCAGCAAAAAGTATACATAAAGAATAATATAATATGAAACCACAAAAGATAAACTACTTTAGTAAACAAGAAAGACATCAACTATTAAAATTATAGAGAAGCAATGAAGGTTTGATCATGGCAATCTGTGCTAGACAACAAGGGAAAAAGTATTTCAATAGAAAATTACACATATAATCCAAGAAAATAACAGAAAGTGATCAGACAAACAAGAATAAAGAATTCATGGAGCCCAATTCATTCTCACAAACCATACAAAAAAGTCATGCTTCCCATGTCAGATATATAGAAATGTACAACTTTAACAGATAATAACATGTCTGGTTACATAATAAAAGTTTAATCTGTATACCGTAGTCTTTTTTTAACTGGCTGTATACTGTAGTTAAATCACTAAAAGTTAAAAAATATATATATCAAAGTAGCAAAAAAGAAGCTAGCTAAAGTGGGTCAAAAATTCCAGCAGAGCTTTCCACTTTTGTTACATAACAGTAACAAAAGTTCCCTTACGATAACCATGGGTAGAGCAGGAAAGAGAAGCATCCAAAAGTTGTATCCCCTAGTAAAAGTAATGATAAAAAAAAAATAAAAAAAACAAAAAAAAAAACAGAAAACATGGTCACTCTCCAGCAAAATACATCAGAAAGTTGCATAAACCTCACAATATCATGTGTGTTCATCAACAACCCAAGCAAGTTACACTATGCAACACAGCATGATTAGGAGGACTCCTAGTCCTAGAGTGCAAAAAATAATTGATTCACATAGAAGTCCCAACAGAAAAGGATTTCAATTCCAAATGCTCAAGTTGCTGAAAATTAACAACTGGAATACAAATAATTGAAATTACAGCTCATGCTAAGGAATATGTACCTGAAGAGAAAGCAGACCTAATGAGGTCACCACACCAGCAGTATGAAAGAACATGCACATTGGCATTCAAATTTTCATTCTTAACAATGCTCTGAAAGAAGTTAGGGCAACCATCTTGTAGGATCAGACGCTCTCCAGCACGCTTTATATCTTCTAGACTTATACCCTTGAGTACCCCTGACTCGATAACCCTATTATTTGCAGTGTTCTCAAATTTTGAAAGTTGCTCAAGGGCCATCGACAATTCTTTATAATCGAAATTGTTCACTGCAAAACACAAGATCAAATCCAATTAACTAAGTCCGAGCAAAACAGACTCTGCCCAATCATTTAAGACTACTGTAAAGAAAACAGAAAAACACCATACATCTATTGGAAGGCATAATGCTTTCTATACATTGCTCATACTCCTCCGTATACTGCTTAGATAGAAAACCCCATGTATTCCTGAGGTCAGAAGATAACATCCGAACAATTTGATCTCCAGGCTGATTTTGATCAGATTTTGGTGCCGTCACTATAGCAATTTCAGCCAAGATGGCAGACGAATCAACTACGGTGCATGTTAAATCAAAATCAGAAAAAATTATGAGATGATCTTCCACAGGCTTAT
Organism: Glycine tomentella; assembly: GCA_007407185.1. NCBI lineage: Eukaryota > Viridiplantae > Streptophyta > Magnoliopsida > Fabales > Fabaceae > Glycine > Glycine tomentella. The sequence goes on along the minus strand of PYAF01004398.1, from coordinate 960,631 downwards.
GTCCTTTAGTCAAGGGTACTATAGTTGGCTGGAAGAGTGGCTGAGCAGAGAAGAACTCTATTTCAAGCTTCATTGCTTGGTAATAAAGCTTTTCAATGACATCAAGTTCTTCACCAGTCAAAGAGACACTTAGTTTGTCGAGCAAATCTTCAGTTTGCAGAGTAGTAGCCTAAATTAAAATATAAGAATAACTGAGTAGTTGGGGTGCAAGAATGCCATGACTAAAATGTATATTTGACCAAGATTCAAAACAGTATCCAAGCACCCACAAGGGCAATATGGTATGGCTCTACTGTCAATATGACAAACCTGGAAACCATCAGAGGAATAGCTGTCGATCCACTTGTTATATGGGTGAGTACTTTCATTGGAATCCAAAAGTTCCTGGAACTTCTTTCCCATAACGGCATAAAGCCTCATGCAAGGAGTCATGGCACCTAAAGTATAAGCTGCAATTTTTGTTTTCTCAAATGGTGTAGCAAGTTTACCAGGACCTTTTAGTCCTTCAATCTTCCCAGAGGCTGTAGCCAGCAGGAACTCTGTGTACTTAACAGTTGCAGAATTAATACCATGCTCTTTGGCAAGGTCCAACCCCCGTTCCTACACACCATTAGCGAAAAACCAAAATAATATAGGCTAAATGGGAGGTAAAAGCTAAACAAATTTAAGCATGTGAAGTATAACTTGGCAGTTTGAAAATTTCATGAGGTTAGCACAATGTGATACATACATCACATACATTTGAAGTTTAAAGATTGGCTAAATCTCACACACACTGTCATAATAATAATAGACTGACTGAGGTGAAGTTCAGGCAAAAGTCATACATTTTTTTTCCTTCCCAGAAATAATTTACAAGCACTCAGTTCCCTGTTCCACTGGAATGGATGTCCGATGTTATCAAGCTCCAACATATAAAACTTAATTATTATGCACGCAAATTGCTTGAGTTTTTTAAACAAGGGATCCAATCAGCATATAGAAGAGATTCATTTCCTTTACTACTTGCACACAAAGCCTACTATACTAATCGCGAGGCCTGTTACAAGTTGAGAATCATGGAAAATGACATTCTTCCCCTGGAATGCTTCATAATTAAGTCACAATTCACAAATATAAGTTACAGAATCGTAACGAGTAAGATCTGAGGACCCTGATCTAGTCCAAGCCTACACTACAGGGAAAATCGTCTTACCTGTACCAGCGAGTTGTGCATCTTCAGCTCCTCTAGAACTGCCTTCCTCAACTCACAGATTCCAAGTTTCGCATCGTCGTCATCAGCACACTCTTCAGCCAACTCATACCTGCGAAACAATAATTAAACACAAAGAAGAACCTTTAAACAATCAAATTATTTTGCACAACCTTAAAACAGCTTTTTCTTATTTTTAAAGAAAAAGAAAAGGTAGGAGGAGAGTAGAGTAGGTCTTGCACGGTGTTTTTTGTTTCTTTCTAGATTTAAAGACCGAAACTCACCTCAATGAATGCATATACAATTTGACCAAATAATCTAACCTTCCAGTTTTGGTTGCTGAGAAAACTGACAAAAAGGAAAAAGACATAAAATAAAATTCCAAAGACATGAATTGAGTGGCACTAAGTTGGAACAACCATAAATTAAATTAAAATTAATAATAATAGAAGATAATAATTGTTCTATTCTAGTTGTAAAGTTTCTCAGCAACCAAACTGGGGGCAATAATAATAATAGAAGAGAAAAACAAAGCAAGGTTAAGGTATTGAGGAGGACGAGAGTGAACTCACGCTTGAGCAAAGGCGCGTAGGAAATGAACGTCTTGGGCGATGTAATGGTGGAAGGAATCAATGTGCAAATTACCGGAGGCCAAGGCGATGGCGAAGGGAGTGTACATGGCGAAGATGGATTCGCGCGTGAACTTGATCCAAAACCGTTTCGCGAGTCCGGTTTCGCTGTTGCTGTTGTTGTGGTTGTGGATGGCCGCCATTGACGATCTAGAAGAAGTGAAGGTCCTCCTCGCCCAGTGAGGTCTGAACGAGATTGTAGGGCTCAGATTCAGCAGCGAGGTTTTGATGATTGGGCTTCGGAGGAACCACCGCATGCGCATCAATCAAATATCAACAATTACAAAGACGCCGATGCCTCTCTCTCTCTTGTCCTGTGTGTTTGTTTTACAATCTACACAGTGAGTGAGACGGACAAAGAGACGAGTGCTACTACTGCTCCTGGGCTGCCCTGTCGCCTCTCAGTTTGGGCCAAGCCCAACTAAAGATATACATGGCCCGTAATAAATTATGTATTGAAAATTAATGCTCATGTATACTGATAATATAAAATAATTTTATACTATCATTTAGTTATAAATAATCATTAATATGACATTTAAGATAATTACTATAAAAATCAAATTTATGATGAATTGTAATTGAATGATATTGAAAATTATTTTAAATCATTAGTACATGACCAAATAACAAGGATCAAATACAAGTAACAAGATTTCCACAAGTTAACACTCAAATTGAGATTATTTACAATAAATCATATTATTTTATATTTTTAATATCAACTTAACTATTAATAATTTGTGATTAAATATAAAAAAATTAATTTTAAATATATATATATATATATATATATCATCTGAAAAATTCAAATACACTCCTAAAATTTATTTAAATTGTGATTATGCTTTTAATATCAACTAAACGGTTTTTAACTTAACTTCTTATCTCTTTCAATTTATTATTTTCAAAATCTTTACTTCTAACTTTAATTTGAATATTTTTTTTAAAAGAAATTGTTAATAATTAATAATGAAAATATACATAATATAAATTATTTT